>JBCHJU010277421.1:0-11626 GCA_039654505.1 Plocamopherus imperialis
CACACTGGAGGGCTTCAACAAACACACACACACACACACTCACAAATAAGTGAAAAAACCCCACAAAACTTTAAGGCACACTGTCAATTTAATAAATTATATAGAAATGATGATGAGTGTGGCACATAAAAAAGCAAAGCAAAAAAACAAAAACAAAACCAAAACACAAAAATCAAAACAAAACAACTGACTAGAAGTGAATTTGGTGTAAATACTCTCTCCATTTCTTGCTCTCTCCATCCACTTTGTTTAGTCCAATCTCTCTGTCTGCCTGTCTCTCGACGCGGTCCCTACTTCCTTCCCCATACTAGTAAGCACATTCATAAACAAGATAAACCCAAACTAGCTTGCACTTCTGAAAATAAGTTATGATTATGTGATTATGCTTAAAAAAAAGAGGAAAAATTCTGTCTGATTGCACACACCAATAAAAAATATAATATGCACACTTATATATATATGTAAAACAGTGTGAAAGTGAAGGCAAAACATTTCATTATTCAAATAATATATCTACAAAGAATATAGCGCAAACACCCACATAATTCGGACACAAACAAAAAATTACAAAGGAACTTTAAAACCATTTGAGCAAATATTATGTCTTCCGAGCAAGTTTACTTCACTGACTCTCTATATCCCTTCACACCATGACATCTTTGTATTTATATTTCAAAGCATTCAGGTCATGTGACAATATTGACACAACATGAATCTCATTCGAGTCAATAGTTAAAAATCCCATGGTAACAGGAGGCAAATAACTTATACAATTTCAAAATAAAGACACTTTAATGGCTTTAATTTATGGAAATATGGTAGCATGTAAAAATAATTTATTTAAATCTGGGACTAGGATTGAGTATTGTCGTAACTGATGAACATATGGAATATCAGAGATTGAAAAGGTACTCATCAATAACAGTACATACATTTGTCTTCTGGTAAGGAGGGAGGGAGGGACCAAGATTTTTCAAGGCAATTTCAAACTTTGTATATGCAGCAGTCTTGCCTCATTATTACACTGGGCAGCAGTATGAGCATTTCACACTTGCACAAAGTTGACACCTACAGACAATGCTCCTGAAAACAATCTCCATTCTTCATACATGCTTAATATTTAAACAAAATCAAAAGGTTAATTATGGTGTCTGACAGAGATACATTTAAACTGCTCGTGCACACTCCCATATTGGGGAATGCACCTTATACTCATGAAAACAAAATGCAATGAGTATTCAAATTGAACCTGGACCAAGTGGGGTAACTCTAATAATCCTTTGCCTTCATTGGGAAAAGGAGGTACACTAGTGAACCACCCACGCTAGGCTTACGCATGAGCTATGGCCACAAAGGATCTAAGCATAAATGTTGTCACAAAAAGAAAGCATGCACTGATAAAAGCTTGCACAAAATCAATTACATCGAAATAATGTAATAGCGCTAGACTCTAGGCTCTGTTTCTTTACGTTTAAATTCTATTAGTACATACTTACTTTTCTATGTAACTATGAAATGCCGTCATGTTAAACTGATGGTGACAGCAAATTATGGATTGATTACCTTCCACTGAGACACAAGCACATTCAAACTAAAATACACACACACATACACATACATACACACATAAACATACAAGGAAGCATGGAAACTCCAAAAACAACATTGCTATTTTCATCAAACCATGCTAAGAGGAAACATTGCATCGAAAACAATAATTTAGTTGAGGAAAGAACTACCACTCTGCTTTCTATAAAAGAATAACAGATATCAGCGGCTACATTCACATAACTTTAAACAATAGCGAGTCTAGTCAAGGTTGGCAGAGCATGTTCAATGGGAAACACAAGAAAGAGAGAGGAAAAAAAAGGATCATAAATAAAACTACCAAAGGACCAATTTCTCACTGAAAGCTAAATGTATAATACAAAATATTTTTTTAGGTAAAGCAACCCATAGAGATTGAAATTCAAAAGTGGAAAAAAGAAGTTTTTGGCAAGTTGAGAATAGCTATTCATCACAGAAAACAGCTTTTGACTCAAGCAAGATGTAAATGATAGAAGCCGTATGGATTTCATAGTAACAACACAATGCTTTAAAACCTGTAAGAGACACAGATTTTGAAAGATGGTATGCTGAGGAGAGCTTTAACAAATGAAAGTTTGTGTATTAAGGCAAGTATGTCAGATCAAAAAAAAAAAAAAAAAAAAAATTGCTAACTCTTTAAAGCTGAAAGAGTATGACGCTGGAATCAACATTCATATAAATAAAAGAAGTTTAAAAATAGGGCAGGATAAATACTGGAATATTTAAAAACAACAATGATTATTGCATTATAGGTGAAGTCAAGAGAAAGGTGCAAGAACTGACCATAGTATACTATTGGACACTCCAAATTTGAAATGCATAATGCATACTAAAGGAAAATGGTAAACCACAAGGAATTCAAGGCAGGTAAATAACTGAGGCCAACTCTGATCACTCATCGATACATTTTTTTCCCGTTCCAAAACTCAATTTACAGCAATATCAAATGGGATGTCATAAAACTTGGCAGTGACACTTTTCTCACTGAATTTCCCCTTTACATTTGGATACATAAATTATCCATGTACTTACATGAAAGTTTGATTTGACCTAATGTATGATATATGCTCATTTTACAAAACTAGCATATTTTTTACTTAGTAATTCATCATTAAATCAAAGAAATAAATATGACTATTTGAAACGTGCAAGATGAAATAGATTATATTGAAGTTGAAGAGAAAGACTTTACTCTTGGCACACACATTTTCCAAACAAAGATGATAAATTATTCAGATTATTTTTTGAAGTGCATAATGAGCTTTGTATTTTTACATGTGTTTTGATTATGTCCTTAACATTATTCTGTATGTATTGAAATAAAGCAAATCAATGCAGTAACTTTGACCAAAGATCAAGAGCATCTTCTGGTTTTGACTGAAAAGGTAAAGTGAATTGATGGAGAATACCAATTATAGACTTGAACTATTTCAGTTGAATATTGTTAATGCTTAAGACTAGATTTTATTCCGTTACTGTCTTTTTTTCTTCACAGTTGGATTTATGTTATGTTAAACAAAACTTCAATGATATTAAAAAAGTCATTTAAGCTTTGCTCAGAGATA
The DNA here is from genome assembly GCA_039654505.1 of Plocamopherus imperialis. NCBI lineage: Eukaryota > Metazoa > Mollusca > Gastropoda > Nudibranchia > Polyceridae > Plocamopherus > Plocamopherus imperialis. Next base: position 3,153 of record JBCHJU010277421.1, read on the forward strand.
AATGCCACACAAAGAATTCGAGTATCCACTGACAAAACATTATTAGATCAACCTAAAATATAAATAATGTAAAAAGTGTCAATAACAAATGCATAATTACTAAAATTTTTATGTCTGACCTGTCGGTTGTCTAGCTTCATAAATGGACAGGAATCACTATATGGAAGAGAGTTAAAACCCTCAAATATGTTATGACTAGTTTATGCTTCATACCTATTATGTAAGTTGCATTAACATTAAACAACTACTGTAAGAAGAGCATAAAAAATGGCACAACACAGCAAATCTGCAGTGCCTCTATGTATAAATAAAAAAAGATAATGCTAACATTATGTGACATAGGGACTGGATTGAGTATTGTCTATTGGCAGATGTAAAATAGTCTACAGATGTTTGGGACAAAGGCCCTCATTCTGAATGAAGGATGAAATGAGTTGACTTCTTTCTTTAAAAAATCAAACAATATAAAAAAGTCATCTGGCACAATGGCAAGCATAGCATGGCAGGCAATTTCTATATTATAAAAAAGGAGTGGAAAAATTAATAAAACAATACTGTTGGAATAAAAATAATAAAACAAAACAAAACCTCCAACAAACAGTAATAATAGTAATATGAAAAGTATGACTAGTGATTAAATAAGTGAAGGATTTCCTGATAGTCTAAAGAACAATCAAAACAGAAGGCTTTGATTCCAAAGTTATGTCAGTCCTGGGTGCTCATAATGTTGAGGTCATATAAATAAATGCAGCCTGATAAACAGATCAAAGGTTGGAAAATTTGAATTCTTGGGTTTCAGTAATATGGTATGGGGAAGAGAAATTATTTTACTTTTCTTTTTCCTTTTGTTCTTTTTTTTTTTTTCTAATCGGAAATCATTAAATCATTAAAGCTCATGGGATAATACAAGAAAGGCAGATGCAAAAAAAAAAAAAAAATTGATTCATAATATATAAAAACATTCTACAATTTTCAATAGATTGGCAAAATCAAACTAGGCATTCATTATCACAAACAAAACACACAATCAATGTGCTGCTTTTCTCATGTGACAAGGCAAGAAAAATGATCAAAAAGGTAGAAATGTGACCAGAATTGTACCAAAAATGGCTGAGTTAAAGCAAACTTTCCATGGAATACATCTACATATTATGTTAACAACACAATCTTAATGCTACATCAATAAAATATGGATGTCAAGCCGTAAGACATAAGAATCCCAATGTCTATAACTAGAGGAATGAACGAAAGACTTTTCCCTTCCTTTCTATATATTATCAGAATGATCAAACCAAAAACATAAATAAATGTGATGAGAACTACTTAACTCCTTACCCTTCCCTTCCAATAAGAAAAGAAAAAAAAAAAAAAGAAGACCAATTAAAAAAACCTAACTTAAACTCAAAAGAAACACTGATCTCCGAAGATAAATAAGACAAAACAGTAAGAGGAATGAAGGAAAAGACAGGTCTGATGGTATGGTTCTTCCGATAATAAGCTTTTCTTAAAAATAAAGCAATATATGAGTTAGAAAATCTAAAGAAAGAGCTATTTACTGCTTTTAACAAAAATCCACTGGCAAGACACATCTTAACCAGTAAAATTAAGAGAAGAATTGACAAGTTGAATATAAGCTGTTACTTTCCTGAAAATAATTTAAATTTAAATGAGGGAAAAAGTGAAACATCTTTAAAAAGTGGATGTGATCCATGTCTTATCACAGAGGCGATTTTAATTGAAGGCTTACAGCTGCAACAGATGATTCCATGAAGCATGTTACATAAATAAATGAATATGTTAGTACCATGGCTTCCATTTGTTAGAAAATAGAACTAATTCTCTGTTGGTATTGGGGAATCTGTACACATGTTTCAAAGAAGAGGGGAAGATAAAGAGCTAGGGTTGAGTGAAAATGAAATTTGAATATCATGAAAAGATTCAAGAGTCAACTCCTTACTGATCTCAAAACTACACAACAGACCCCCTTAAAACAAAAAGAGGTTGGGTGCTTTGAAAACAGAAGGACATTCCTGAAAGCTTTTTTCATTAAAGCATTGACCAAAGGTATAGGGTAACACAAGACAATCCATGTACAATTCTCAGGGTTGCCATTTTATATTAAGACGAAGAGGATAATTCGTCCTTGAAAAGAATGTAAGAAAGACATGAAACTGAGGCACATGCAGTAACCAAGTCAATATGATATTAGACGGCTAAAAGCCGTGGAGGAATGCCAGGAAATGCACAGCTGATGAGAGGACACACCAGTGCGAATGGAGCAGCAGCAACAACAACAAGAAATTTCAACAACAACAAGTTTACTTTCATCCATGCCAAATGGTAGATTTCAGCACAGCAAATGTCTGTCATAAAAATGGACAAAGTAATTAAGAGGAAATAAATGCTGTCTCTCAGTACTGTGAATCCCAGTGAATGGACCATGTCCTTATAATTATAAGACAAAGTGTAACTTCTTCCTCACACTTTTCAATGTTACAATAAAACTGCTGCATTCTGATAGTTATATACATACATAATACAGCTTATTATCAATATCTTTGATGTTCAATGTTCTTATACTGATACATGATGTGATCGCAGTTATAAGAAAGAGGGCACTCTTCCAAAAAAAAAAAAAAAAAGAAAAGAAAAAAAGAAGAAGCTGTGCTTTAAACATTTTTCTCCATATGAAAAGACTACAGCAATCCCATAATAGTATAGAATAGACCAACATGATGCATTTCAGATACAAATAAAATAACAAAAGCCATTCAGTCTTTGAAGGTTGGAGAGACTGAATGTCGTTGAAAGGGCTTAAGTCAGCACAAAGAGATCAAAAGTCAAAGAAGGCCTCATTCGTTAAGGCAAAACTGAAATCTCATACAGATATTTTTTTTATCTAAGAATACTGATACTGTAAACAACTGATACACAAAAAGGTGAATCAAGACATTTTAATTGATTTTCAAGTTTAAATAAACTTTATCCTCACCACTCTATTAATTGACCAGGACTAATGCTGTTCTTTGTTGAAACGAAACCTTAACGTTAGGTCCCAGAGAGAAGAGCAAACTCGAAAACGGTGTAAGTTTTCAATATCTAATACATGAATCAGCTAGGGAAAAGAATTTAAGGAAAAAGTTTCTCACTGACCTCCTCGAATGTCCTTAAAATTGATGCCATTCACTTACAATAAGGAAAGGCTCTTCGATATGTGACTTGTTTTTTCCAGGCTCCAACTCAATGACTGTGTTATGTTACCAAAAAGGTTTGCTCATGACTTTGCATATGCTTATTTAGTTCATACTTTCTAACAAACTCTTTCCCACACACGTGGCACACATGAGGACGAGCGCCAGCATGAATGCTCTGGGTATGCCGTTTCAGATGGTCACTGCGACTGAATCTTTTCCCACAGACCCAACAAGGGTATGGTTTCAACCCTGAGTGCGTTGCCAGGTGGCGCTTAAGGTGAATATTTTTTGCAAATGTCTGGCCACAACTAGGACAGGAGTAGGGTTTCTCCAACCCATTAGGACAGACGTGCACTTTTAAATCAGGCGCCCTTGCGAATGTTTCGTTGCACAGCTGGCACCGGTAAGATCTGGCGGATGGAGAATGTGTATGCATATGCGTAAACAGAGCAGTCTGGTAAGAAAACACCCTGTTGCAAACTGTACAAGGAAAGCCCTGACGTGATCCGACCTTCTTCCTGGACTGCCCAGGAGGCTTAGGGAGGGACGGTGGTACAGTGCTGCCTGACACAGGAGTGGCACTGCCACTGGGACCGGCACTAGGAGAGGGGACAGACGGTGCAGTGGAGAACTGAGTATGGAGGGTGGGGAAAGGGGAACTGAAAGAGGTGCTGGGATCCAAAGGGCTTTTCTTCAATGACAGAGCCAAATCGGCAGGGAGGTGCGTCATTAATTTGCTGTCACTAAACCTGGAAATGGACATGTCTAGGACATCAGAGTCAGACATCAGATGGTTGTAATTGAAGAAGGGGGAAGCACCCAACATGCTGGAATGACCACTGGAATTCACAGAGGATGATTTGGAGGAGCCAGAGGTGGAATGACTCATCTGTCCAAATGAAAAGTCAGAAGAAGACTTACTCATGTCTAAAGGACCTTCTTCTTCCTCACCTCCTTTTTTCATTTCCACATCTTTGGCCTCTTTGCTTTTAGTCCCCGAGTCGCCCCTGCTTAGATCAGTGCCGGAGTCGGGGCTTTTTTGAGCAGCAGCATTGGGACAGCCTTTCCCCACTGGGTGGTAACTCATGCACACTGGGCAAAAATGATGGCCCTGGGCGGCATACCATTCTGCTAGCTTCTGATACTGGTGAATGTAATTGGCAATCACGTCAGACGTTGCTGCATTCAAATTTTGTGGAGCTTTAGAGCTGGGAGCGACGTCTGCTCCATGACTGATGCTCTCTGGGTTTTCTGCCGGCCAAAGAGCGCCTCTCATCAACTGCTCTACAGATGGTGGGTTTAAGGCTCGACTGGTATCAACATTAATGCTTTCACACAGAGGCTGCTTCAGAGAGGATGATTTTAAAGAGGTTGGATGACCCTCATCATTGTATTTCTTAAATTTTCCAATAGGCTCCGTGGGCAGGGAGTCACCATTTCCAAATATAACTTCCTGTTTGATCTTAGGAGCTCCCCTTTGACCTTTTCTGGCTTGATCTCTTGAAAAATCACTCATGAGATTGTTGTCTGAGTTCTGAGTGAATGACTCTCCCTCTCCATTACCCCCGATTTGTGCACCGAGGTTAGTTTTTAAACCATTATTTGAATGGGAGGACATAGAGCTTTTTGGTGGCAGGTAGGCATGCTTGGGACTCTGGCTTTTCCTCTTTGATGCACTGGTTGATTTAAGCTCTGATTCATGATCTGACCAAGAGTACTCATCTTCCTCAAATGCCACTGACCTGACCCCATGATTCTGCCTCCAATGATTGGCCAAAACTTTCCTATCCCAGAATCCTCTGCTGCAAATCAGACACTTGTGTTTTGGTGTAGATTCTGGGAATGAATCAGCTGGAGAGGCATTTTGATTTTCTTGTCTCCATTGCCTCAAAGTGAACGGACCCTTATCATCCAAAATGTCTTCCTTCATATCAATATTGCCATCTTTATGGATACTTTGATTTTCTTTTTGAAATGATGAGTTCTGTGATGCAGACCCATTGCCCAATGAAGTGGTCTCGTTAGAAGGTGTGACCATGTTTCTCTTCTCATCTTTGGAAATAGGATCTGTTGATTGGCTATTGCTGATAGTCTCACTTAGAAGTACGTCATTGTTGTTGTCATCATTTACACTCATAGCCTGTTCCTCTGCCGGTTCATCCTCTTCCTGATTAGAGCTGAACTCACTATGAGTATCTTTTTTAATATCCAATTCCAAGGCTCCAGGTGAACTTTGCTGCTCCAGGTCGCCATCCATCTTCATTGTCTCCTTTTGATTTTCTTTTGAAAGACCCTGTAGCTCTGATTCTTCTCCATCAGCACAAGATTTAGTTAAAGTTTTTTTATCATCATCTGATTTACTACCGTTAGAGTCAGAGAGAGAAACTTTTTCGTTGCAAATAGCCGATTTTACCTCAGCTGTTTCAATACTTTTGTCCTCAAATTTACGATTTCTGAGAGATCTTCTGGTCTTAGGATATGATGGCTCTAGGGCAGCCTCAGACTTACTTTCAGTTTTAATATTATCAGAATCTTTTGTTTCTGAGGGGTTTTCAGTGGCTGTCTCTTGATCACAGTGACTATCATTTTCTACGATTTCATCTTCTACTTTATTAATCAATTTCTCATCAATATTGGCATTCAGTTTACCATGGTTGGCTGAAGACTTACATTCTAAATCTTTCCCGTTCAAGGATTTTAAAGTCTGAACAGACTCATTACATAGTCTTCCATGGGCATCTAAAGCTTTGCTACATTCAAACTCATCGCCACATGACACACAAATGAAATCCCTGCTTTTGACTACCGCATCTTTCAGTTCCCCATCACCTGGCACTTCTGCAGTGCAATCTTTTGTAGGACCATTTGACGTTAGAGGACCAAAGCTGTTTTGACAAGCTGTTCCAGATTCTGTGCTCGACACTGTTACTGAGTTGGCTGAAGATGCGTGACTTTGCATTGAGTCATGGTGGCCAGTTGAAGACCCTCTCTGGAATTTGTTGTCATTCTCTTTTAAGCATACTCTCTCAGCATCTGAACAATCAGAAAAACAAAACAAAAACGTAATAGACACAATCTAGCAATTTCTTTGCTATTGATAAAAATAGAACTGAACAGAACTACAGTGGAGTCCGCTTAAGATAAACACAGCTTAAGATAAATTTTTGGTTAATATAAACTTTTTCATTGGACCCAGTTTTTTCCCTCTTTACCACTACTTACGAAAGTATGATTAATATAAAAAAACTTTAATAAACGCCGTTAACCCGTGGTCCGCTTAAGATAACTCTACAGCTACAAAAATGTATTACAGGCATACATCCGTAACGTGGTTGTCCACATCATGCTCTGCGATAGGAGCCAAACTGTACATTGCAGTTGTCGTTGTAGGCCTATTATAGATTTTTGTACGGTGTTATGACCTCTGAAGACGCTACGCCAACACCCCAGCTGAAGACAACCTAAATAATGTGTGTGTGTCCGTGTGTGTGTGTGTGTCTGTGTGTTTGTGTAATTTTTAGCTTAAATTTTCATTGAAATGGTTAAGATAAACCTCGCTTAAGATAAACTGCTAGATCGGTCCCAAAGCAGTTTATCTTAAGCGGACTCCACTGTAAAAACATAAAGTTAAAAGAATTCCACCAATAAACAGTGACCTGATAAAAGGTTGTCTCTAAATCTTCATCCCCCCCCCCACCCAATCCCTCTCCCAAAAGACAAGAATAAAAACAAAAACAAAACACAGTCAAAATAAAACAAAGCAAGAACAAACAAAATCAACAAAAATCAATTGGAAAATACCTCCAAAACAACTCCCTCCTCTCAAAAAACCCATCGACAATGACAAAAATAAAACAAGTCCCCCTCCCTTCCTCTAGAACCTAAAAACCCAATCCCAACAACAACAAAACAACAAAAAACAACAAACCAGCCGCCCAAAATACCTCTCCCGCGAAAAAACCCAACAACAAACAAACAAAAACCAAAAAAAAACACAACCCCCCCCTCCAAACCCAGGCAAAATAAACTCAAAATCTCATGCTCAAATCTATGTAAATTGATTTTTTTGTCCCGGATGAATAGAATCATCTAATCTTCTCTTCATTTCTTGTTTTTCTATATTTATTCAAAAGACTATCACAGCATACATGAAATTCGATTACCTTCCGAAAGAAGATGCTCTTGATTAGGAATGGCTTCATCATGAAGATAATTCTGGACAAGATCACCGAGAGCAGGAAGTAGGAGCTTGAGCTGTTGATAAAGCAAACAATGAGATCAGGACTTGTTTTTTTGCATTCTTTCCTCTTTAACATGAATACAAGTTTGATTAAGAATTGTACAATACTTTCTCCATAAAAATAGAATTACAAAAGTCTTGCACTCCTCAAAACAAGTAGTTTTCTTCCTTCAAAAAATACTGTCAATCTCTAATCCATGACATGCTATTTTTAAATTTACAATATGTTTAGTATGCACAATACCAAATAGCTTCCAGATATGGTGAACCCTTAAAATATGGAAAATTTGGAAAATATATATACAGAATGCTCCAATAGCAGCTAGATGGACAGTAAAAAAAAACAAAAAACTTTCTCTACGTAAGCCTGCAAATTAGAAATCCTGGTGAATTGGGACCCCATTTTGAAATCACCCAGCCTTTGTTGACTGGTGAGATACTATTGTGTTTATATCAAAGGTGGCCTTTTCATTAATTTAAAATGTACTTATTGTTTAAGCACGCATTGGCAATACCTTGGGAACAAAGTCTGCCCTAAACTCCCGGTCCCAGTTCAGCCAGGCCTGTGCCAGTACGGCTGTCAGTTGGAGCTGAGTTTGATGGGCATCCAGGATGGACAAAATGAATGACAACTCCTGGGCTGACAATGTGACCAAGCTCTCACTTTTAGATACCTATCAAACCATACAAATATATGTATAATTAATGACCAGAGAAATAAACTTATTTATAATGTTTTAAGATCACCATAATTCAGAAACTATTGAGCAAACCTTGAAAGAAAAAAGATTAATTTCTATTATAATTGATTGTTAACTTTGGATTTACATTACTGGTACTGAAAAAAATCACATTGAATTGTCAAATATGAATAAAAGTGGGCATATCCTATCCACATAAATTCTGCCCCTTCTAGACCATCATGGGGGTGATTGTGGTAACTACAAATGCAAAGTGTTTATGTACATCTTCCAACAAGGTCTACATCAAACTCTAGACAATCTATATTATAGTAATCTTTTGTAGAAATCAACGGGGAG
>JBCHJU010277422.1:0-15023 GCA_039654505.1 Plocamopherus imperialis
AATTCGACTACACGTTAAAATTCCAGACTTTTTCCAGACTTTTTAGAGATTTCACAATTTTCAAGACTATTTTTAAGCCTGGAAAGCCCTTGTTGAAATTCCAGACTTCCAGACTTTGGTGCGAACCCTGTATATAACAAGCTATTGAAAAGAAAAACCAAACAAATAAAATAATGCAACACTGATTTAAAGTTCGTTGCATCTCATTTTTCAACAGTACAGACCTGCCAATCAATTTTCACAGCTCACAGGAATGACAGGAAAATTTGACAGTAATCCAAGGTGGTTCACAGTAATGAAAAAAAAAAACAACCAAAAAAACACTTGCACCGCTAAACTAAAAACAAACATAAATAACTCATATAATATATTGCATAACATCAGTTAAGGAGTAACAATATGTAATGCAGAAATTTAAACTCATCAATTATTGACTTGTAGCCAGCATGTTGCCAGGAAACGCACATAAACAGGAACAAACAACAAATTAGACAAACAAGACACACACACACAGGGATAATCCACATTTTACTCGACTCAAATTTTTAAAAATATATCGATCTTTCAGCTGTGCCCCCTGGAAATCGACTTATCCCACGTCGACTGTATAAGTAAAGTATAAGCTGAAAACTTACATATGCATCCAACTGTTCTTCTATTTGAAATGGCTGTTACTACAGTAGGTTCCTCAAAAGTGCCTTTTGTCCTTTTCAAAACTTTCATGTTGAAAGGGTCCTTGACAGAAAACAAAAAAATAAGTAAATTAATATGAACCACCAATAACACAGGCACAGGTTTTTTTTTTCTATTATGTTTCAATAAGAAACGTTAATAACTCCAAAACCAAAGCACATAAAAGCATTTTTTTTTTTTTTTGCTTTTTTGCTGTTTTAGGAAAAAACAATAATTTTTGTCCGAAGACTTGGTACGTGCTTATGTCATCAACCTCTGTATTGTTGACATCAGAAGCAAAATTAACAATTTTCCTACTTTAATGCGCCCTTCTCCTTACAAGTACCTTCAGTTTCATAAACAATAGAGTTTTAAGAAAATGAAACAAAAAGATAAAGAAGAAAAAGATAATTATTAGACTCATGGAGACCAAAATTCTCCACTGCATTCTTGCAATCAGGCTTTCTTCCCCTTGCCGCAGCTCCATTTCTGTTTCCAATCACGACCAAATTTCTGTACCAATGACAGATTGCTCTCATTGGAAGTCTCTTTCCTTTTCAGTATCATTAAGAATACACCGTTTTCCACATGTATTTCATTTATGGGGGATTCGTAATCATCCATTCATAGAGCTACTTTACAATCCTTACAATGCCATATAAACAATTTATTTGTTTCGGACAAGTATAGAAACATTTGTGTAGATCATATCAGCTGAGCACAACACTAAAACATTATATCAAATCATTTTTCAAAATCAACAATGAAATGCCTAAACATGCTCAGTTTTGAGATAAAAATAGAAAAAGTAGTTAAGCTGGCAACAGAAAAAAATGGAAGCTGACATAAATTCTTGTCAAAAATGTTCAAAAATAATTAAGACTTACATCATCACCGGCATCTCTGGCTAGAAGCTCGAACCGCTCTGGACCAACAGAATGTCCTAAAGAGTCTGGCAGTGATACATCATCAGAAGCTGCATGAAAGAGAATTGAAAGCAAAATAATATTTAAATATTACTTTAAAGAAATATGGTTGTTACAGTACATGCATATTATTTAATATCTTTGTCAAAAAAGATCCTATGAATTATTAATCAGCCTGCACACTTCAGTTGCGACTCGAAATCAAAATGCAGACAAATTGAACTGTTCGACTTGACTGATAGCATTTAATAAACTTTCTAAGATTAAACACAAATACATACTACATAAACCAGTTTTGGTTGAGCATTGGACACATACTAAGTAAATGAAAAGATTATGCAACATGTTTGTGAAAATTATGAGGAAACTGGATATTCTCCTCTTATCTTTACATTACAATTTTGCCCTTTGAGAGAATGAAGGCTACTCTTTAAAAATATATATATCACAAATGACACACACAAAAAAAGCTAATTTATCTACATATGGTCATACATATATACGAAACATTCAATGACCGGTACTGTAATCAATTGTGTAGTTTTGCATTCTGAAAAAAATCACAATCTTAAATTTTTATGCTGTTAATGAAGACTTATAGTCATGTATCATAATGGTCAAGCTGTTGCTTTTTAGCATGTGCTTGTTCTCGCATGTAGGCCTCAAAGGCCTCTATCAACTGTGTAACAACAGGAACGCCTGTGCACTGTTATGTTATGCTTCATGCAATCAGTTGCTTCCGTTTGCAGCTATCAGCTTGCATTAAAAACAATAATATAGGCCTACTTTAATGTAGCATCTTTACGGCGAATCTTGAAATCTGATTGTCATGTGTCGATGACAAACTAAAGTCCCTGTTTAGCGAGTCTTGCGTGTGTTTCAGTATGCAGGGTGTGTGTCAAAGTGGAAGAGAGGCATGGACAGAATGCAGCGGCAGATTTCACGATAAATCTATTTTTAGACAGCTTCCTCGCTAGCCCACTGCCTCTGACCAGAGTGGTGTGTATAGTGGTCTATACACCACTCTGCCTGTGACGAGGGACATCGACTCCAAGCTAGATACTCATGTTTGTCATAGAGGGTCTCTTTACATACTTATATCCTTCATAAAATTTATGTCAATTTTGCAACTTAGACAAAGGCTGGGGTTTTGCTATGGGCTTCTATTAGTACTGCTGTTGTACAGAGGAGACAGAGAAGTGAAATCTCCCATTGATGTAGAAACCCTTCAAAAAGACCTCAAAGCACTACAAGAGTGGGAAAGAACGAAGGATGGAGTTTCATCCTAAGAAGTGCCAAGTCATCAGCATTTCGAATATCAAAGAAAGCCACTGTACATGAATTACACCATGCATGGAGAATCACTGGAAAGAAAAGTAATAGACCAAAGGGTCATGCTGTGAGTAGTCACTGGCATATAAAGCTTCTGTTTTAAATCTTGACATAGATCTACCAATAATAGTATATCAACTTTTGAGACTTAGTAAAGATCTAGATTTTCTTTAGACAAGGTATCAAATATTTTCCATACCGACTAGATCTACGTGGTCAATCAAACATGACAGACTATGCTTTGCAGTATAGGGTAACAAGTAAAGTAAATGAAAAAGCGCCAAAACATTGACTATCTAGCCTACAGGTTAGATATGAGCCCTCTCATGGAGATCTATGTCTAATTATTCTACCAATTTAGTCTTTGGAAACTGGGTCTAGATCTAGGCTTTGGAACTAACATCAAGAAGAATATTTAAGTAAATCCATCTAGGGGTATTTGAACTTGGTTTGGATCTTGGTTTCACAACACAAGTGGGTGCCTAGAGAATGACAACTAATCGCCATTGGCCGATATTATAGTAATGGTAACAAACAGCCATCTTGTTTGACCTCATTAGGACGAATCCCCATTTCACCTCCATGTTTTCTTACACTGTTTCTCATCAGATTTTAACATATTTAAGGAGAAAAAAATTTACCACTGGTAATAAGCGTTAAGTGGCCGACATGGGGTGTGGGGCTCGATTTTTTTTTTTATTTTGTATCTATATTTATCTATTTTGTTTGTCTAAACTCTTTCACTTGAAAAAAAAAAATTATCTGCATGTAATTACTTAAAGTTAAAGCACAGAATCTATATTTTATTAAACTTTGTTTTTTGTTTTAAGGTTTAGGCAGAGTATCGGCCTGGTGCATAGCATTAGGCTATAAGCCTATCATGGCCTTTGATCCATCTGGGACAGGTGCATAGCCTAGCCTGTTGGGCATTTGTATGATATAACTCAACACTCAAACCCATGGTTGGTACATATCTTTTCCGACCTATTTTGATGCACTGCATACAAAATTATTTATATCCGTCGCAAATCAATAGTTTTTGAGATATTCACATTTAAAATTCGCACTATTTTCTCAATAAATACACTTTTTTGGGTCTGCTAGTGGCGGTTGGCTACAGCCGGATATTTATAGTTCGCGCAGGCGTTGAATTTTCCCGCCGTCCTTTTTCAACACGCCACTTCTGCTCTACTCACTGTTCGGTCATGGTCACTCATGGCTGCGTGTGTTTCTTGCGAATCATACTAATTTTAATTCAAAGCGAATTGCTTCATTCTATGATAATGAGGAGGCTCTTTCTTTTCGTGCTCATGCGCGACCAGGTAAGAAAACCCCTAGTTAAACCACTTTTCTAATATGGCTTACTTTTATTGCTCTTTTCTTTTTTCAAAGAAGATTAGAATATTACTAGATTTTGGTGATTTTGTGTACTCTGGTGTCACAAAAGTAGTCCGTATGGGGGGTTTCAGGGGGGTTCCCCCCTGATGTCACAAGTAGTCCCGGAAGGGGGGTTCCCCCTGACAATGAGTAGGGTTAGGGCGAGAAGGCCAAATAATCAGGAAGTGTATTCTAAAAATAGCATTTTTTTAGTGGGCCGATCGACCGGACCATTATTTCAAGAAATTGTAGTGATCTCCCTTGAATAGTCGGTTTCGAAATGGTCGAATACAAGTACACGTAGAAGCCTCGATTATTTTACGGTTTCTAAGCGCAAGGAATTAAAGTCTTTGCATTGAGAAGAAAAAGTTATTTTATATAAGATAAAAATGTTCTGCATGAGAAACATTAACATACAAAAGCAGATCGTAAAATATTAGTCTTAATAAGTACTCTTAATCCCATGTTAGAAACTGAGCTCAAGCACAACACGATACTCAAGGTACTAATCGAGCTCGTAGAATGTTATGGCGAACGTTTTGAAAATATGACATGAAGAAAGTTCTGATCATTTTTCTGACCACTATTGTGTTATTTCTTTGAATTTGGATTAATTTTCATCATATCTCGTTTATAGAACACTCGACGGTAATGTGCTGTGTATAAATATAGGACTGGTTATGCTACTGACCTCTTAAAGGATTAGCAAGTTAGATCTTTCTAGATTTAGAAATCTAAAGTCTTCTTCTTCCCACAGCTTCAAAATTTACGTGACAGAGTCTAGAAGGCAGGCAAGATCTAGATTTTTTACACTATAGAATCTATTATTCTTGACTCTAGATTAGTTCTAGTGAAAAGTGAAAGCTCTGATCATTTGCTGACTGGACTGTGTATTTCTTAGAATTTGTAGGCCGATCTAGAAATCTAGATATATTGATAGATCTGGTTCTAGACTCCTTAGATTCTAGATTCTAGATCTTGTTTCTTGAACAATGGGGCGAAAATGTTCTGTGTATGGATGTAAGACTGGTTATGCTACTGGCCCTTTAAAGGATAAGAAAATTTCCATTTATGGTTTTCCTAAAGATAAAGACAAATGTCAAGAATGGATTCGTTGTCTGCCAAATGTTCTAGATGCAAGCAAAGTAACAGAAAACATGGGAGTATGTGCTCTCCATTGGCCAGAGCATGTTCCAAAAGTTGCGTCAGGTAGACATTTTGTGCCGTCAGTACCACCCTCAATCTTTCAAAATGTCCCAGCATCATGCGTTCCTTCATCCACACCGACAACACCTAGACCTACTTCAAAGTCTACCCAAGCCGCCAGAGCAGTGGATATAGATGAGATGGATGAGTTTCTAAAGCAGGATTCACTCAAGCTCGACACTTTACATGAAACCTTAACAAACAAATTGAAAACTCAGGGATTTTTTTCTACATCAGGAGAGAAAGATTATATTTTGTTGAGTAAATCTAGGACTGGGCCTGTAGCCAATTTTAGTTTGTATTTGTCCTTGAGAGAGGATTCCAAAACTGTCATTTTAGATTATGAACTGTTCATTTCTCTAAGGAAAGTTACTCACGACATAATAAAAGAGATAAAATGTTGGAGTCAACTGGATGAGATCCTGCGCTTCATTCGCACGTATGAGGAGCCCCAAGATGACAAGAAAAATCAGCTCTCGTTTATTCTCCGTAACATTCAATTGATAAACTCACCTAAAAACTCAAGAATCTACAGCCACACAGATCTGTGCATTGCATTTTCATTCTATGCAATGTCAAGATCCTTATACCTTGAATTGAGAAAACACCTTCGACTGCCGTCTCTGTCCACAATGCAGAGAATTACACGCTTTTCCAAAAATACCAGTGACAACGATCTTTTCAAATCCATCTTTTCATCTCTTGAAGACAGGAAAAAATACTGCATATTAATCCTTGATGAGGTATACATTAAAGCCTCTATTTCATTTAGAGGTGGAGAGATTTTTGGTTATTCTGTTGATCAACCAGGCAAATTGGCCAACACTCTTTTTTGTATAATGGTTAAGTGTTTTTTTGGGGGGGCATACTTTTATGGCCAAGATTCTTCCTTGTCATGCTTTGACAGCTCTGTTCCAATTTGAACAGGTTTCATCAATTATTCAGTCTCTAGAAGATGCTGGTGCTCGGATTGTGGCCATTGTTAACGACAACAGCCGTGTCAATCAGTCTTTCTTCTCTAAATTTTCTAAACCTGACTGCACCAGGCCGTGGATTGCTTCATCACCTGTCGATCCCAGTAGATCTATCTTTCTTTTATATGACACAGTGCATTTAATGAAAAATATTAGAAACAACTGGTTGACAGAAACAACAAAAACACTGGAAGTTAATGCACCTGTGCATGGCCAGCCAAACGAGAGTGTCAAGTTGACTGGGAGGTGGTCAGATGTCGAGGGACTTTGGCGGTCAGAGGAAAAATCTCTTATTAAGATGTCAACATTAACTAAGGCCTCCATATCTCCAACCAATATCGAAAAACAAAAAGTATCACTGATGTTACATGTCATGTCAGAGAAGACAAGTGCAGCCCTCAGGTGCTCAAGTAATTCAACACAGTCATGGAAGGACACAGCATCTTTAATTGACCATGTCCTGAAACTGTGGAAAGTATTTAATACAAAGACACCACACGATCACCAACGCTTTAGGGATGAAGACAGAGCTCCCATATCTGCGGACAGTACAAGGCAAGTAGGCATTCTGGCATTGTGGTCGGTCTGTGCTCAACGAATGGAACCAACAAGCAACCGACGTGTCAGATGCCTTACCAAATACACATCGGATGCCCTCAAATGGACCTGCAGATGTCTTATCGACCTCGCACATTATCTTCTCAGCACCCCGTCGAAGTTGCAACACAAGTACGTGGCATTAGGCTTTTTTCAGCAAGATGATATAGAACACCATTTTGCTCACTTCCGCACTTCAGCAGGCTCAACGTACTATATAACTGCGCAAGATGTCAGCCATACCCATGCAATCGACAGAGCCAAAATGATGCTGATCACTGATGACTCTCTTCCAGACTATAACATGACAAGTCATGTTTGCAATTTCTGCAAAGGACCTCTTAAATTGACTGATGAGGAACTCCTTGTCATGGATGATATGACAAAAGACGTTATTAATCTCTCTCATGATGAGAAGATGGCACTGTTTTTTGCTGGAGGGTACATCTCGTCAAAACATCCAGAGCTTAAAGTTAAAGGCGAGTGGTCAGCATTGCCCGAAGACATTCATCACATTTCTAGTTTCACCGAAACACTTAATCGTGGTGGGCTGAGCATCCCTTCTCGTCGTCTATTCCAACTCATGATATACTCATACAAATTCTTTAAAACAACTCGCAGCGCAAATAACTGCAGACGCCGACTTATTTCAATCTTTCGGGAGTTTCCATCTCACTATCACATAGACATCAACATTCCAACTAGAGCCCTGCAGCGCATGGTCAACATTTTGATGAAAGGATTATGCCATCAACATCAAAAAGAGCAACCTCAGCAGATGAAAGTTGCTAAACTCTCATCTATGTAAAGATCTTGGAGTACATCATATTATAAGAAGGAATTATATGGTCAACTTGGTGAGTGCAGTATGTTTTTTCCCCTCGTTCTCCCCTTCCCCCCTACTCTGTCTGTCTGTCAGTCTGTCTGTCTCTCTTTCTCTCTGTCTCTCTCTCTCTCTCATTCTTAGGATCTCTCTCAGGGTCTCTCTGTCTCTCTGTCTGTCTCTCTCTCTCTTTGTCTCTGAGTGAATGAGAGTCTCTCTGTCTGTCTCTGTACTTTACACACCACATTATATGTAGTCTATATGATTGTAATTATATAGATTAATATACATTTTTGTTTTTGTTTTGTTTTTTCTTTGCTTTTGCTCTATCTTTCTTGATGTTGTGTTGGGCTTCACTTTTTGTCTATAAAATCACAAAGCTCGCATCTTTAGACGGTTCTTTCAGTACTTATTAGAAAATTTATATGTTCAGTTTGTTTCATTTAATTTTAAATCTTTACTTAGAGATCTTTTTTTAAGTTGAGGAGGGTGTTCGGGTTCACTTGTATACATTAAACGTATTCTTTGTTTACAATTTGCTATCACTAACACGTATTACGATTAACTACCTACATTACTCCTACTCATACGCCCCTCCCCTCTCTCACACACGCACAATTCCTAGCCTCTCTCCTTTTACGTTCACGCCCCTCCCTTTCTCTCTTCCCCCTTGCTCTCAATTCTTTCAAAACAACAAAAACGGAAAATTTGTAAAGAAATCAACAGGATTAGATCCATAATCTGATCTAGATCTAGACTAAAAGTATGTAGATTCTGGACTGCAAACTCGCGAAAAGAAAAAACCGCGTAGATCTAGATTTAGCCTAGAATTTGTGTATCGTTCACGCATACGGCTCTCCTGCACTGTGTCCGTCGGCCCATTAACCTTGACCTTGGAACTCGGTGAAGCGTCCTGGTAAATTTGGCCTTCTCGGTTTCCACTCACTACACAGTGGACAATCTTTTTATCACAAGTCCTTATATCGATACATTTTCTGAAAGGTTAGTCTCTGTAGATTTAGATGAAAATAAAACAAAGTCTCTAAAAAAAAAAAAAAATAGCTGAAAATCCATGGAGGTTTGAAATGGAGGGGTGGGGAAGGGGGAACTCAGCTCTGGTGACTCGCACTCTAAGGTCAAGGTCACCAAAGTCATCTTTACCGTCCAGACACCATTTCTTATTAAGTAACATGTGACCTTTCACAAAATGTATACTTATCCATACCTAAAACTCTTTTTTTACCCTATACTCAATTTACTAAGATTAGCTTGGCCACCACAGAACTTTATATGGGCCACTTCTAGGGTTAACATACATTAAGAGGCCCCATGAGTCTGACAGACTCACATTCCTCGACTAAATAATCAACAATTTTACAATAGATTCCTGTAAAAACTATTTTCTGCATGTGAGATTGAATAATAAACAATCTCGAGCAGAACATTGACTGATAGTGAACTTTTTGATTTCTTGACCCATAAAGTCTTTTCCAAAATGGCTCCACCCAAGTCAAGTTCAGCTGCTGTTATCCCCCTGACTTTTAAACCGCAATAAAGAGGATTAGGATGCCTACATAAATTAATTTATGCATTATTTTGATAAAGATGGCGATGGGAGACATGACCCTAGTTCAGACAAGGAAAGTGACATCGAAGACGATGAATGAAATGTACACAACATCGGCCTTGAGGAACTCGTAAATACAGTCATCAATGTAAATAGGTACCGTAAACAATCGGCCGTCAGTGGCAGTAATCCTACCATTGACGGCACAAAATCTCAATTAGTCGCCTACTTCACTACTCCCTAGCTCTACTTCTGTGCAATCATTTCTCGTGAAATAAACTTGCAATAATAGTTGTATGATTGAATTTTACTGTGATGTTTCATTTGTTATTCAAAGTTGAGTAAAAGTATACTTTTAAAGACTTGAAAATGTACGAGTTTAGTAGGGTTTCGTGGTGCTTGAATGGCAACTATTGCGAAGATACTTTTTGTCAAACATTTTGTTTTGTAGTAAAAGAAATGTATACAGTTTTGAAGAGACAGTTGTCCGACTTCCTGGAAGGAGGAATTTTCGCTGGTGACCTTACAGAAAATATCAAGTCCATCCTAGACAAATGCTCTCTTACAAATCTAACCAGAGAACGCCTATTTGGAGACTTCGACTATGATATAAGTAAGAGGCGACACAGCACTACCCATCACAGGTCAACCTTAAGTATGTGGAAACATAGCCTAACAGCAGTGTAGCTTCATCAAAAAAGTGAAAATGACAAGAAACAAATTCTTATGTCTGCACAAAAATTTGGAAAGACCCTTAGGAAGTAACATCAAGAAGCAGTGGAAAGGGAGAAACAAAAAATCTTGAAAAGGATTGAAGAGAATGAAAGATTAAGAAATGAAAAAGAAATTATGACTTTACAATAGGCATTTCAGCGAGCGCGCCTCAGTGGAGCGAGAATCGCCTAGGCTTTGGCCCGTAGGGCGCTGTGACCGAGGGCCGCACGGCCCAAGAGAGTGACGTTAGAAAAACGGTCTTTTTCGTTTCGTTTATAAGCTGTGATACCACATCCGGTACATCTTTTTATTCGTCTCTTTCTTCTGAACAAAATGGCGCTTTCCATGTTTCTGTACGATGCCGATGTCGGGAGATATTTCAAGTTGAAAATCAGGTAAGGTTTGAATCATCGATAAAATAATACCCAGTCGCCATGTTTTCTTGAAACTTATCATGATGATAGATAATACATGTTTGTAATGGGAAAAGTTAACATTGATGCCCAAAAGTTTTCACCACGGCAATGAGCAGATCCCCAAAACCATCAATATTTCCTTCTAAGCACTGGCGAGCTCGAGCCGAGAGGCCGACTGGCGGGTGACGTCACGCTCAGCCGTAATGGCTCCCACCGATCATTGATCAGAATGAAGGGTTCTTTATATTATTTATCTTTCTTATTTTATAGGGATATATGTGGGCTGCAATATTTTTTCTATGTATTTTAGATAATGTTGTGTGCTTTAGGACTCGTTTCCGTATATTTATTTGGTATTCTAAGAGGATTTGGAAAAGCCAGTGCAGTAGTAATGATAAATGAGCTCTCCCCAACAATGTTTACAGTAACAATGGTTACGTTGTAATGGGCTGATTTTCAGGTGAATGGGACTGGGGCGTCTTTTTAAAATTAATTCCATACATAGATCTATCTACATCTAGATTCTTGAGATCATATATCTGGGCTGTAGATCTAGTTCTAGATCTAGATCTAGTGAGAGATATATGATATAGGATATACATATTTATAGTAAGGTTCATTATTTATACTCTAGTCTTATAGAGATACATGTACTTGGATCAAATTATATTTATTTTTAATGACATTCTAGGCCTTTTGATTCCCCCCCCCCCTTTTCACCCCTTCTACCAATTTTTTTTTTGTTTCCCTTACAATCTTGTGATTCCTTATCCCATCCCCACCCCTTTTCTCCAGTCACTTTGTAATACCAATTATTTTCTTTTTTGATCGGCAGATGCTAGATTAGGGAAGATGAAGTCTATCAAGGATGTTCGGGAATACTTATCTTTGATTGTTGAGGAAAATCAATGTCTAACATCAAATGCGACTGTGATTTTACATATTCTGGAAAAACACCCCGCCGTTAAAGGCAAAAAAAAAACAATTCCATATAGACTAGTTGTTGAGGAACTAACAGAGGATACCGGCGTTTCAATACAAAACTTGTCGATTAACCAAACCGTCCAAAAAGTTCGGTTTGTGTATGACAATTACAAGTCTCTCATTAACCATGTAGACAGGAACTGGGACAAGATATGTTCTTTTCTGACAACGGAATTCGTTTTTCCTTCTTCTGATCCGGAGGCAGCAGGCCTACCCAGCGGTGCCCCTAACAATTCCCGGGAAAGTAGCCCTCCTCCAAACGTTACTGGACGCATTAATGACGCTGTAACAACGCCAGTAAAGATAAGAAGGGACTGTGAAAACTGTCCATCTGCTAAAAAAACGATTTTATCTTTGTCGAAATCGCTAAAAAGAGAGAGGCAAGAAGCGTTCAGAGTAAAATTGGCAGCCGCCAATGTGAAAAGAATATACAAAGTGCGGGAAAATAAACAAAAAATTAAACGCCAGGGTCAACAGCTTGATGCTCTGAGAAAAAAATTTTCAAATAATCAACGTGAGAAAGATTCATTGTGTAGGGCTAATCGTCGTCTTGCAGACGGCATTGACACTTTGAAGAAAAAGAACAGTTTTTTAGAATGCAAAAATTCTAAATTGTTGAAAGAAAACGCAAGTTTAAATGAGCAACTGAAAAATCTCAAGAGCAAAGTAAAAGCTTTAGAAAAAGATGTACGAGAGTGTAATAAATCATTAAACTATTTCTTATGTGAAGAAGACGACACTGAGAACATTCATCATGACAACATTTTTGTGAGCAAGGAGGGAAAATCTTATAATGTGGATATTCGTATGTGCATATATTACGAATTAATGTATGATGTGCCTGTAAACCACTGTGGTCCATTAATTGCTGCATTCCTCAAAATAATTAATGGAAAGCAAATGCAAAATGTTCCGGCTGCATCTACCTGTGCACAGATGGCTTTTGAGCTTGGCATCTTATCGACTATTCGATTGATGGAATTTATGCTGAGCCAGAAGCATCTGTGTCTCTCATGGGATGCAACCACAGTCGATGGGAGCCACGTCAACGAGGTGCATCTCACGGCCAATAAAGTCGACTGCCTTGTCCTGGATGTAAGGCACCTAGCTGGAGGGAGGACCGTCGACTATGTGACACACATCATGTCGACGCTCACCGAATCTGCAGCTATTTTTGCTCGGTTCCGAGAAATGTCACAAGGAGAGGTCCTGGCTGCATTGAAGGCAGCCATTTCAGCAACTCTTACGGATAGAGCGGCTGTCAACTCGTGTGTAACACGTCAGTTATGCAACGAGATGGACAGTCAACTTGTCCAGCTTAACTGCAACATCCATCCTCTGGACAGTGTTGCAAGGTCGACAAAAGGAAGCCTGAAGGAGGTCGACAAACGCTACAATGTCCAAGGAAGCTGCTATGGCTCAGAAGGATCGGCTGCAAACCTCATCAATGCCATTTCAGTTTTGCGGTAAGTTTATTTAAATTTGAGAATATTGCTTACAACTTACATTACCTACATATTGTGTAGTTTTACTTTAATTTTTTAATCCTTTTTTTTAATCAATTTTATGAGGCCTGTTATTGTTATGTTGTAAAGTTAAAGAAATTTTTAAAGGGTATGATATCTCGTGCCTTGCATTTTGATTATTGCTTCATTAACAACCCTCTATATAGTGCTGAAGATCGAGGAAGATGCGGAACATTGTCAAAACATCAACGTTTTCAGCTACCGTCACAACTGACGATGCTGACAGGTAGCGGGTAATGTCCACCAACTGTTTCATTCAGTGTTGTAACAATGCAAGCAGTTTTTAATTAACAAATTAAATCCTACTTCTTCAAATTTATTCATTAACTTCATTTTCAGATTTAAAGATGGGACTGGGGATCCGCTTGGCTTCAAAAACTTTCTGAAACAGCATGACCTTCCGGTTGGAACATTTGTGAGATATGTGGGGAATCGTATCCATGTGCTCTTCCATCTTGCTGGCCTAATTGTACTCCATCGGGATAAACTTCTAGAGTTCATTGAGTCACAGTGCTGTGCTGGTGAGAGTCATTTTTAGTTTCAAGTTCTCCAGTTTATCGATATAATTAATTTTATGAGATTAAATGAGTTAATTTCACTGCCGTTGATTTTCAAGCCTGCATTAAATTGTAGATTTGAACCATGAGTTGTAATTTGATGTTCATTTTTAAACCATTGTTCCATTCAATTTCCAAAACAGGAAAGATGCAAGTTAACGTTTTAATTTTAATGTCACACTTTCATTTTACTTCGCTTTTTAGTGGCACTGAATGGAAACTATCAAACCTATAATGTAAGAAGAATTAAAATTGCAAAAAATGTTTTATTTTCACAGCTGTCCTTATTCGTACATGTGTCATTCGGGACCTCAAGAATGATAGAATTATGACACAAATATGGGCTCTGGCTTTACTTGGAAAGTTGTTGACAGGACCATGGATGACAAGATTCTACTCCTCTACCATGTCAAACCTTGAGATGGTAAGTTCTTATTATATAATATTTCTTAATTGTTCAGTATTTTTATCTTTTGAAGATGTGCCTTGAATATTTGTTGCCCAGTAATGGAATGTTTGTTCAAGAAAGATAGATAAAATTCCCCGAATTACTCAGTGGATAACATGGCCAACTCCTGTCAACATCAAAATTTGATGACTGTGTCCTGTAGGCCAGCATATTTTACAAACATTGGAGTGCAGTTTGCTTAATAGGTGCTTATAAAAAAGAGATATGCAGTCAGTAACTTTTCAACATATTTTTGTGAATGAAACTGATTTAGAAATTCGCATGATTTTCCCCTTATGATTTTTATACAGTTTACAGGTGCAGATCAAGACTCTGATGATGAAATTGTTGATGATCATGTTAATTGTTGGCTGTATACGTGGTATAGCCTACTGAATTTTCTTTTACTCCCTCCTTTCAGACTCCATTTATCCAATTGTGCGTTAGAAATTTGAAACATTGGCTTGAAGACCCAAGACCACTCCAACAGCCCACTTATGATGCCTTTGGCAAGGAGCTGGACCAATCAGACAATGTCACTTCAGCAATTTTCGGATTCTTCATCAAAGAGGAAGAAGTGATGATAGACTCTTTGAAGGGAGTTTTGTCGGGTGCGTTGACGATCCTGGAGCGGCAATTAGATCCATTCATCAACGGACATTTCTCTGCACCATCACCTGAGATTGTTGAAGCTAGTGCGTCAGCTCCTACGCACAACATGGCTTCCGAGCGAACCCTCGGCTGCCTAGACAAAATGTGGCGAAGGGCGCCAAATGCATCTCTGGGTTTTTTAAATGGGAAGGTTAGGTTTAAGATGAACAAAGTCATGAAATGGTTAGAAGAAAAAAATGCAGGGGAGAAGAAACAATTGATAGAGTTTGTGATTAGTGAGGGGAGGGATGAA
>JBCHJU010278529.1:0-15018 GCA_039654505.1 Plocamopherus imperialis
CCCCCCCCCCCCCACCCCCCTCCTTCAGGCTCACTTTCTGCAGCCCAATTGATTATTCTATCTTATAAGTTGCTTTTTAATAAATTTTCCTTTCACCTCGTAGCAAAAGCAAATGGACTTAGGGGACAAGATGGATCTGTCTAGCTACCTCCTTAAGCCGGTCCAGCGCATGGGCAAATACGCCCTGCTGTTGAAACAGCTTCTCAAGGAATGCACGGAGTCAGAGCCTGAATACCCAGAACTCAAGGTCAGCCTACTTAGCATCCTCTTGAAAGTTTTGACACGTGTCTCTTTGTTCATTTTGTAACAATTTTATTTTATTTTATTTATTTATTTATTTATTTATTTTTGTTTTTGTTTGTTTGTTTGTTCAGCACATCTTCCATTATTTTGTCACATCTGTCCTTCGTTTATGTCACATTTGCTTCCACTTTTTTTTTTTTTTTTTTTTTGTTTACATGTTTAATTTTGCTCGTCCGTTTTTTGGTCATTTGTTTGTCCATTTTTGGTTAGATGTTTGTCCATGTTTTCTCACATGTTTGTCGATCATGTTTGTCCAGTTTTTGTTACATGTTTGTCCTTTGTTTGTCACATTTTTCCATTTTTTGGATGTGTTTGTCTATTTTTTGTGCTGTCTCCTTTCATTATTTGTCACATGTTTATCCATTTTTTTTTTAATCCCGTCTCCTTCCATTTTTTGCCCCATCTTTTCCCCATTTTATTCTTTTCGTTACAGTTTAGAAATTCTAGGAAAAGTAAAGAAATTGTTGTCGTGTCTGATCTCCGAAATTATAATGGGTCCTGAGATTTGAGACTAAAGAAAGACATAACTGTATCTTGGATATCAAATCATATGACCAAGTCAGCTTAGTGAAATAAGCTTTAAGTGGTAGGTGTTTATATGTGAATTCTTTCGAAGACTGAAAAGAGGAAAAGGTGGGCGACACTGGAGATAAGGATCAAGTCCTTTTAGTATCTATTTTCCTGACCTCAACACTCAGTTGCAAAAAGTGGTTTGGGAAGACTTTATCGTTATGTAAAAATGAAGCGATCGCTGTCTGCAGTGTAATCAAATAATAATGAGGTTGATGTGCAAAGTGTTTTTAAGGTCAATGGCTATAGTGAAATAAAGAAATGATGGGGTTGATGTCTATAGTTACAAGTGTCATCAATAAATTGTTCCTGTTGATATCAACAGCAAATACAAGAAACCCTATGATACTTTGTAAAACATATATATATCTGCCTTTTCTTGGACAAAGATGATGTTTTGAGGGGGGGTGGGGGGGGGGGTAATAGTGTATAGCTAATAGAATTTAAAAAATACTGCTGAATTTTCTAGTAAACTAATTTGATCTAAGTAACTGCCTTGTAATTGACCTATCCTTAAACCCTAATATGCACAGCACGGTTTTAAATGTATTTATGTAAGGGTTTGTTTTTTTCTCTTTTCTTTTTTCAGGCTGCCGAAGAAATGGTGAAGTTCCAGCTTCGACATGGAAATGATCTTTTGGCTATGGACTCCCTCCGAGACTGCGATGTAAGGAATGATTTTCTGGCATACAAAGCATTGTGCCTGTAACAGCTGTTTTATGTTGTTCATCACTTTAATGTACAGGTCAAAATTATAACAGTAGCAGGGAGGTGCCATGGTAAAGCAGAATAGGGAGGGGACAACGGACTGAGAGGTCGGTCTTGAGTTCCAAACCACCAAGGGACACTAGCTCCAGCCCTTTTAGGAGAAAGGATTAAAAAGAATACTACTGCTACTTTACTAAAAAAAAAAAAAAACCAACAAAAAACAAAAAAAAACAATACAAGAATAAATAAGAGAAATTCATTTCACCTTTGAAAATGTCTTTATTTTGAAATAGACAAGTTCCCCTTTCAAGACTGCAAAGAAGATTGATCAAAGGTGTGGGGGTATGAGGTGATCACAGATGTCTGTCTCACATCTGGTACTTAAAAAGGAAGAAGGATACTGGTCAGATGATGTCATTACTGTCAGCGGTGAGCACAAATTGACAATGAGTCTTGTCAAGCAGTGTTGGCCATGGTCACTGTTTAGATGGGTGACCACTTTCATGATCCGCTCCAAAATCCACCGTTCATTAGTGTTTAACCTTTTGACAAGGTTATTTACACTTATTGCCTCCGTTTGCAGCGCTGCTGTACTCTGTGGCTGACGCTTGGTTTTCGGTCAAAAAACCAAAATACAAATTTCTTTTCTGGGATTAAGATATGTGTGATTAATTAAATAATAATAATGATAATAATAATATTAGCCTTTATTAGGCACCTTCCCTTAAATAGCTCAAGGTACTATACAAAGCAATATGAATATAAAAAAAATCCTTACACCTTTTAAAGATATAATAAGCATATTTTCAGAGGTCTAATGGATATAATATAATTTAAGACATTATAGGGTAGAATATGAGTAAAAATTCAGAAGTCGTAGACCGATTTCAAAAGAAATGTTTTCATTCACCATGAAAAACAAAAGAATCACAAAAGCAATTTGATAACAATTCTACTTGTCCATCTTCAGGTCAATCTACAAGAACAGGGCCGTCTCCTTCGTCAGGAAGAGTTTCTGGTCTTCCAAGGCCGCAAGAAGTCGATGAGGAGAATATTTCTGTTTGAGGATCTCATTTTATTTAGCAAGACCAGGAGGGGACGACAAGGCCAACATGATATTTATATTTACAAGTACAGCATCAAGGTAAGGGGGAATACTTAAGTGGAGGACACATTTGAAAGTTAATGAATCATATTATCTACTTATCTCTTTGACAACTTAGAGCCGATATATCGGCACCATGAGCACAATTTATTTAACTCTTTGGCTACGATTTCCCCTTGTATTGGGATGAGGACGACCATATTTTGGCTTGAGCACAATTTAACTCTTTGACTACTGTTTGCCCAAATACTGATCGGGATGACATGAACATGCTCATCCTGAGATATGGGCATGTTGTAGTCGGAGTTAAATCATGCTCATGCCGATATATCGGCTTTTAGCTGTCAAAGAATTAAGACTACAATTTAAATTTAAATAAATAGATATCCTTAAGGCTAAATATTAAATTTCAGTAAAAACAGGGTGTCTAAAAGCAATAAACGGTATCCTCTAAATTGCCATGAATTTCTATAATTCTTCATTGATCTCAATGATATTTCACAAATTATATGGTATGCTAGATCATATGTGCAAAGTATGATCAAGATTGATAAATAACTTTATCATCCATCCAGGTTGTTAAAATAATCGTGATCCTGAAAAAAGAATAAAAATGAATGGATATCAAATGAACTAGAAATGTTAGTTTTTTGTTTTTAGAATTGTGGTCTATTCTCAGTCTTTTAATTTAATTTAGTTTGATTTAGTTTAGCAAGTGGGTAATAAGCCTTTGAATGCTCAAATTAAACTTGCAATGCATACATTTGCACCACATAGGCATAATTATGACAGTATTTATAATTCACATGATTTATATGCAAAGCATTAAACATATTACTCATCATAATCATGCATACATCATTTGATAAAGTTCCCTGTCAATTGAATTTTTTAAAATATCTACGGATTCAGATTTTTTTGTCTTAAAAGAGAGACCATTCCAAACATTTGCTCTCCTAAATACAAATAATTTGCTCTTATTGCCGTTTTGTATCTCTCAAAGTAAATTTTGTATCGGTCGCCTCTAGTGTTTTTGACATGTGAAAATCTAAAGAAACATCCAAAATCAACGTTTTCAATTTTATGAACAAATTTAAACAAAAGATTTAAATCCCACCTTAGTGTCCTCTATATTTAAGTGATGGGATTTTCAATGTTTTCAATCTTTCCAAATATGATAATTAGAATTATGTTCTATTCCCAGTCTTGAGTTTATGCTGACCCATTTCTTTGTAAAAACCTGCTAAACTGCATTTGCCAGCTAGCCTGTTACAATTGTAAGAAAATGTGTCCGTCTCACTAACATTTATTTGAGGTTAACTGCATACCTCCATTTCTGGTAATGTATAACATGTTCCTTATTTTATTTTTTACAGAAATATCATAAACTACCACCTGAAAAGGCAAACCTTTTTCCATTCTGGTAAAAAAAAAATGTTTATGTCTCTTTTCAGACAGCTGACATTGGTATGACAGAAAATTTCGGTGACAGCGAATGCAAGTTTGAGATCTGGTTCAGAAGATGGTCAGTTGGAGAGAATTACGTTCTTCAGGCTCCAAGCGCAGACGTGAAAAAAGCCTGGGCCAAGGACATCGCTAGAATTCTCTGGAGACAGGCTATTAGGAACAGAGGTAGGCATAGCTCCCCCTCTCCTCCCACCCCCAACCCATGGTATCATTTCTGATTAACTGTTTGGCTACTGAAAGCCGATATGAGCATAAACTTGTCTTCAATTTACCCATGTTTCGGGAAGAGCATGACTATAGATTTGCACACATATAAGGATGAGCACATTCATCATCATCATCATCATCATCATCATCATCATCATCATCGTCGTCCTGTTTTTATTATATTATTATTTTTAGGATTATTATTTTTAGGATTATTATTATTATTATAATTATTATTTTCATTATTATTGTCACTTTGTTATTAATGTTAATAATATTCTCATTATTGTTGCTGTTGTTTTTATTATTGTTGTTTTTGTTGTTATTTGTATTTGTATTTTGTTGTATTTTCATCATCATCATAATTATCATCGTCAATGATCTTTCATCAATGCCGTCCTTCTTCCCATCCCTCCCTCTCTCCTTCCCTCCCAGAGTCACGCATCAATGAGCTGGCCACCATGGGCATTGGCAACAAGCCGTGCATGGACATCAAGCCCAGCCAGGACAACATCCAGGACCGGTCCATCAACGTGTCACTCAACAACCGGGGATGTGAGTTTGGTTTGGCCAGCTGATTTTGCCCCCTATGATTTTCATACGTCTTTTTTTCCACACATGTTGAATGTTAATGTTTCATATTAGCCTATACAGAAATTCTTTTCATATACAAAAATTCTTTCATCCTGACGTCTTTTCAACCCCTGCAACATAACACCCGAAGAGCAACTAGGTCCCCTATCTAAATATGTATATAATATATAAATATGTAAAGACATTTTAAAATATCAAAATATATATCAAAATGAATTAATAAACGTGAGCATATTTTTGTTGTTCTTTCTGGGGTTTTTTTTTGTTTTGTATTTGTTCTTGTTCTTTGTCTTTTTAAAATTATAATTATTAATGTAAACATTGAATTCATGCTTTTTAATGCAATGTAATATAATGTAATGCAATGTGATTTGTAAAATAGTCCTGTAATGATGTATGATCTGAATGTCTTGTTAATAAAAATGGGACAAAATTTATGTCTACCCATAATTAAACAAATTTAATTGTTCAAGAAAATAAAATGAATCTGATTCTGATATTTATGTTTCATACATTATACGCATATACTTCATGCTACATGTATTACGCTATATATCGTTGAAGGTTTCTCATCAATTCTTCTTTTCCCCTCCTTTGCAGCTCGGACCAGAAATTCCATCGCCGTGTCTTCCTTTGACTATTTACGCAATGGCAACAAACGACCTCACTCCATCGTCTCTGTCAGCTCTACCTCTTCCTCCGGCTCTAGCCAATCGTCGTTTGGTTTGCTCGGTTCCCTCAACCTGGCCTTTGACCCTTTAGATAGTCCACGACTCAATAGACGTTCTTTCGCATCAAACGGTCAGCCCAAATTAATTTTGTTTTGATTTCACTTCGAATGATATGGTGCGATGTGATGTAACGTAAATAATGTATAAAATATAATTCAAAACAGATTGCCGTATATTTTACCTTTTATATCAGGAGGAAATTTTTACCGGCCTTTTGGCAACTTTTTCTGTACATTTCACTGGTTTTTATCTCATTTATTCATGATGTTAACTCTGTTCAGATTTCTGTGAAAGCAAATATTTTTAGCCTGTCCCAACATGCTCACTCAATGTGAGTCGGTTTTATTACATTCATTTTATACATCTGCCTCGAACATTGATTATGACCTCTAAAGTCAACATCTGCTTACACTTTGACCAAGAAAAATTGAGAATGAAATTGCTTTTCACGTTTCCTATGTAAGAAATTCAATAAATACGTGTATTGGTACATCTTTTTTCTTCTTTGAAAATAGCTGACGACTGAATTGAACTTGATATTTTTGTTAACATGGCATAAAAACTGAAGCTTCTTTATTTTAATTTCTGTTTTGTAAATTTAATGTTTTTGTTTGAAAATGAGAGAAAAAAAAAGACTGTCACATCCTTAAACATTGAAAATGGGTTAAATTTAAAGTGTGGATTTTTTTTGTCATGTTTTTTTTTTATGTTTGCTCTGGTTGGAATGCTCATGGCTAGTACAATATTCAGAAAACGACTGTTCCATTCTAGATATTCATATTGTGATCAATTTGCTGTTTTCACCACAGCATGCAACATTAGTTTTCATCCAAGCGTGAAATGACTAAAGCACCTTTGACAACCCTGCAGGCCCATCTCACATTGTTTTGTCTTTACTTTATTTGTCTTCTGTTTCACAGAAAGTGGCATTGTTGCAGACAGTGATATGCCTTCTGGCGCTGACGCCTGCAATGAAAACCAAGGCCCAACCTTGCGCAAGTCTTCTAGTCTAGCCACCGCCAATGCGACCCCCATGTCTGCAGTCAAGTCGTATTTCGATGGAATGAAAACTCGTGTGTTGAGACAAAAATCTTCAGAACAAGTATACACAGATGTAAGTCATAGAAGATTTTCTTTATGTCCTTCATTTTAGTAGGCTTTTGGCGAGAGGATTGTGTTTACTTTAGATTGTTTTGTTGTTTTTCTTGTTAGGGGATGTTGGTTCGGTTTTTGTTTTGTTTTATTTTGGGGTTTTTTCGTCATTCCTTCACTCACTGCGCCATCCAGTGAAGACAAGTTTGGATTTTCAGTGTAAATGTGAGATATTGACTGTATTTCATTCAATTTATTCTATTTTCTCATTCAAACTCTGTAAATTCAATTTTTTCTATTTTCCCATTCAAACTCTCTATTTTTTCATTCAAAGTCTGTCAATTCAATCATTATATTCTACTTTCTTATTCAAACCGTTCAATTTATTCTATTTTTTCATTCAAAATTTGTTTATTCAGTTTATTTTATTTTCTCATTCACTACTGCTTACTGTCCCCAGGTATGATGAGGACCCCCATATAATATAAATCTCCTCTTCCCCGCCTCTCCCCTCCCCTTTTTATGGCATTCCAAGAGGTCCATCTTCATTTGGCCCCCAAAGCAATAACATCCCAACGACCAATAGAGCCTTAACACGACAACGTCCACTGCCCCCCAAACCCCTTGATGGATTGGACGACGCGGCTTGACTTGCAAACTGCCTACCAAAGACAAGAAAATAGTTCATGATAGATGATAAAAATATACCGCTACCGTTTCCCAATAAATGTCCAAAAAAGCTTTCACATTTCTTATTTCCTGACAATGCTATGATACAAATTATGTACTACAGGTAGGTCATGATGATAATGATTATTATTATTATTTATTGCTATAATATCATGAAAATTATTTTTATTTGTAATATTATTTACTGTTATAGTTATTACTGGCATTATAATTAATTATTTATTATAATGATTTTTTTAAATATTATTATTTGTCATTACTTATTATTTACTATTCTTCTTATTATTATTTTTATTATTATTATTATTATTATTATTATTATTATTATTATTATTATTATTATCATTATGATCTCAACAGAGCCTTTGGACAATATGTTGTAAGTCTAAATTGTTTATCCAATCAAAAGAGTGGTAAATCTAACTACAGTTGAGAGAGGGATGATTCCTACTGTTCATTGGCTTTTTATTTATGACATTGGTTATTTATTTTGAACTCGTTCATCTATCTATACACAATGCCTATCCAGCCCATTAGTATTTTACCAGAAATTTTAAAATTCATAAAGATAAAAATTTGTAAAGATAATTAAAGCACTAAATGTGGTGTATTATATGCATTGAGTTGCTTGAAAATGAATTTTATTTATTATATTACATGGGGCCTCTGATTTTTACGAATACTTCACACACTCAAATATTCAAATTCCAGCAGATGTTAAATACAACGTGTAAAACGGCCATAAAACATGTACACTAAAATGCTTGCTTGTTTTTCGTCCCTTGACAATAACTAATGACTGATTGACTGACCTCTTTCTAGATAGTCAAATCATCAGACGTCAAAGTGTGGAATTTGGTTTAATTTAAAGTCCGTGAAGACTTAAGTTCAGTCTTAGGATTCAGCGCCCTGTTTCTGAAACCATCTTTTTATTTTGATCACAAAATTAAAGGCTTCAAGGCAAATGAAGGACCATATTATTTCCTGACAATTTTTATCACTTGTGTTATTTTTTTTTATCACACATATATTTATTATACCTTTTTATCATGGGTATTTCGCCCTTTGAAGGTGAGGTAGGGAGATGTGTTCTACCCATTGCAAAATTATGGTGAAAAAGCAGCATTTACATTTGGAAATCATAAGAGAATCTCACATTTGTCTATTTTTCACTGATTTCATCTTCATGTTGACTTTGAGGGAAAGTCATGCCACAGCTGTACATGATAACCAACTTTTGTAGTGTCTTCCATTTTCAATACCCTTCTGTGTTTGAATCACAAATAACTGAAAAAAAATCAGTATTATGAATTTTTTTATGATTATTATTTGCTTACCAGATGAAGAAATAATCCTCTTTTTTTTGCGCCATTCGTAATTCAGCTTATGTGTCAGTATGAATTAAAATATATTTTTCAAAAAGGCGTGAGAGACATTATGTATTGTTTTAAATGCTAAGCTTCATGCTATGTCTAAAGTTAGTAAAGTGTTGTTACCTGCTATCAGTCTGTGCTAACCTGATCAGAACTTCCTTACGTTGTGGGAAAGCACAAACTTGTGGGTTGGGTTTTTTCCTTTTACCAGATCAGCTTCTCTGTTTTCAAAACATTGTATTCATTCTTTTTAATTTGCTTAATTTAATCATACTATGGTAAGGGGAACTGGTACTAGTTCTTGTAATGAAAAAATCACATATATAACATTTTTTGCAATTTTTTTTTTAACTCCCTAAATTTGATATCTCTGTGCAGCCAGCCATACGTCATCAGCAAATGTCTTGCTGTTTGATCCGCAAATCCAAAGATGTAAAAACAAATCTTTTAATGTACATGTGTTTTCTAAATTTTATTGAGAATTTATTGATAACCAACACCTTTTGTTATATGATTGTTTAGTATGTGGTATCACTTTTGTATTTTATTTTCCTGTCTTGTTACTGTTTTAGGGACCCTTATAATTATAACCTCCCAGATCATTTACTTTTCAAGGCTACTGTGTGTACTATATAATGCCTCTTGAAAAGTTTCACCAATTTTTTTAGATGTTTATTTTGCTGGCTGAATGCCCTGGTTTTGACTACCATTAGCTAATTTATTGTCATGAGCTTGATATAACTCTTTGACTACATTTTACCCACACGTCATGATAAGGATCATCGTGCACATATTCATAAATGTGACAAAGAGTTAATTCATGCTCATGCTAATGTATTATATACGTTTGTGGTAGTCGAAGAAATTAATCATGCCGTTGCCGATATCGGCCTTTAGTGAAATAGTAACTCGATGAAGTATTATTTTTATTCAGTATGAAAACACTTAATCTTTTTAACATCAAAGAAATTCAATCAAATTCTTACAGAAAAATGTATATGAAAATAATACGTCCTTGTCTACATTGTACAAAACAGCATCCCCATAACCTGTCCAGTTGTACTTGAAGTTGAAGTGATGATCACCCCTCATGCCGTAGTCTTCAAAATAGCTGACAAACTCTGCTGAGTATTCTTATCAATGCTTCAAGTATTTCATTATAAGTGATGTGTTAAAAATCTTAAGAGAGATGTGCAGAATGAGTTAATTTTTTCCTAGGCCTAACCAGCTTGAGCTACGTGACAAATATTCAATAAATCCGTTCGGTGATTAGAAAGAAGGGGGATCTTTCTATGCACTGCAGCCATTTCGATGGCTAAAAAATATGGTTTATGGTTGCGAAGAAATGGCTCACGCTGAAAAAAAGAAATGCTGCAGGTTTAAGGTTTATCAGGCATTTCCAATATTATGTTTGTGTCCAAAATTCACGAAGGACTTCGTATACATTGATAACATTTTGTAAATGTTTTTGTCTTTTTGTTTTTTATTGTTTTTTTGTTATTTTGTGAGATTTTTTCTTTTTGTCTTGCTTTAAGGTTTTGTTTTTTTTGCTAATGTAGATTGAAAATTTTAGATATTATTATAATATACACCACAGGACACTTCTTCTCTTGTTATTTCTCTCTTTTTCCTCTATCCAGTTATGTTTTTACCTTTATGTAGCAGGCAGAACTAGAGATTATCTGACTACTTCTTCTGAATATTGTGAACTCTTCACCTATCATGAGTCGATATACCGGCATGAGCACAATTTATGCACCGTTAGCGGATCGACTCTTGAGTATAATTTGCTAAGTTATCTCGATAAGTTGGCAAATAGTTGCCAAAGGTTAAATTATGCTCGGGCTGATGATAAGGGTCATGCTCATGCCGATTTATGATTGGTTTAAAAGGAGTTAAGAGCATATAGCCAACGTTTCAAAGATGTTTTACTATTTGTGCATGTTGTTTAAATTAGTCATCGTAAACATATTAAAAATATATTATACTTCCACCACTCAGCCAACAAGCAAACGATATATATAATAATATTAATATGTGTCTAAATATATATATTTTTTTCCTTTACCTCAATTAAGTTGAATAAATTTGACAAATTATTTGAAATTGATATGCGCCAACAGTTTTGCTTGTATTTATTAATTTAGAACTTTTCCACCATCAAATGAGTGTTTGTTTGATTTGGGTGAAATGAGTCAGAAATTAAATTAAAAAATAAAAATTAATAGGCATTATCAACACTTATAAAGTATACTATGTATATTTTTTTATTGGCATACATTGTTATAAAAAAATGTACAAACCATGAGAAATAAAAAAAATAACTCACCTCAATATAATAGTATACATTATAATCCAGCCACAAAATAAAAGGTAATGATTTTTTTAAAAATAGCAATTTTGAAAATGTGGGGTCCTTCTGTTTTGACAATTCTCCATGGCATACATACATCCACGAAATGATCTAGACTCTTGTTCTAAACTTTTTAAAGCTAAATAAATGTACGTCTTGCTGAACATCATCTCGATCTCAGGGGAAGTTTGTGAAACAGAAGCTGTTAGAATTTTACAGGCATTTCATCTTACTTGCAGGTGGGTTATTGATTGATTGCTTCACCTCTCGTTAACAGTGGAGAAAAGGGATGCCAAGGAGGAAAAGAAGCATTGAGTATAGTAACACAAATGTGCTATTATAGTGATTATAAAATGTAGCAAAATGTTCCTTTACAGGGAAAATAAAATCATCTCTCAAAAATACTATAACAATGGCCATCTATCCACCAATTTTGGACTCAAAGTCAGTCTGCATCAAACTGTCCGTTCCTCCATGAAGCCCACATGCCTCCCCTCCTCCATAGCAACCCCAACATCCCGTCTTTAATTTTGCAGTAAAATCAGCAACTTTTCCACGTGACGGAAATGTCTTCTAGAGAATTACTGCATTAACATTGCACCCAAGGCAAAGGGTTTCTTGTCATAGGATTGACTAGAAAGCGGCACAGGGTACTGTTTACGCTATGGGGCTAACCAGATTTTTACAAATTCACCAAAAGATTCTGAGCATTTCTGTGCAACGGCTTCAGTAGGGATTTTTTCATCTCTAAACTATTTGCGCAATACATGTAGTAATACTCAATTACATAAAGTATGGTTAAAAATTAGATTAATCTATGAACACCGTGGATACGGATGATAAAAAATGATGTTCAAATGATGAAACCAGAGAAAAAAAATAAAATAATAAACCCCCCCCCCCCAACAAAAAATACAAAACAAAACTACCAACAACAACAAAACAACATAGTGACCATGATACATTATTATACATGTTCTGAATTATACAAATGACAAAACCCCTTGCAGCCAAAATTCAAATCTAAACCATTGATGAAATAACAGAGATATACAATGCAAATAGATGAATGAGAGAGAGTACAAAAAAGCAGCTAGATTTGTTACCTATAACTATACAACAGGCAATACAAAAATAAACATGGATAAGTTACAGTGGATACCCCTGCAAGAACAAAGAGCTAGGAATAAAGTAACTATTCTTTTCAAAACAATTAATGGAGTAGCAATATTACCACTAGAGGAATTCCATATGAGAAACAGCCATACAAGATCTGGTGCTCAAACATTTACACTGCCTTCATCAAATATAGATAGCCATTTATATTCATATTTCCCTAATAAATTCAGATTGTGGAATAAACTCTCTACCATTGTAAAGTACAGCAAAGATACAGAAGTTTTCAAACAGAAACTTAAATGTACAACACTGGTATCAAAATACTAGAATAATAGAGTACTTTAAGGCGCGGTGACAAGAATACTCAGGTATCTGAGTTTGTCACCCATTATGAAGACTAAGACATGATGACATTACAACATCATTATTATCATAATACAACCTGTAACGGTGACACCAAATTTCCCTGTTTACAACTTGCAATCTAATTCACCAAGAAAAAAAAAATCAGTTCTTTCAAGATTTCGGCTCTCAAATCGCCCGAGCTTATCCCGGTTTCCGTAGCATGAAGTGGGCAGTGATATATTGGATCCATCACTTTCTGAATAGGATGCTAGTATATTGCAAAATACTTTCCCAGACGAATATGTGCCCATTTTCACGTGGGTCGAGTGAAGCAATAGGGGTGAATTTTCTTGCTTGGCGAAAAAGGGAAGTACATAAAAAACACACAAAAAAACAACAACAAACAACGTATGCTTCTTCATTCGGTGGTTTTGAATCCGAGACCTCTCCATCCGTAGCCCAACGTTCTACCGCTTCACCTGACTGACAGACTGACTTTTTAAAGATGGGGAGTTGAAGAGGACAGATGATTAACCACGTTCGACCGTTATATGGTTATATTATGGTTTTCAGGGTAGTTTTAGAGATGATGTTGACTGTAGAGTAGTTGGTTTTTGAGGGTTCATAAGGGTTAGCCGTGCTCGGGAGTTTTAGGCTACAGTGTGTCGTGGAAGGCTTGGCATAATTTCGCCAGGGCGGCGGCCCGTGAGGGCCTGCTCTTTTCGATTTTACCCGCCGTGTGATCTTTTGCATGCGCAAAGGTACATGGGACCTCCTAGTTTATCGCCCGTCTCCGATGGGACTATGCACTCGGGGACCCTGCCTACCGCAGGGTAGAAGGTGGGGAGAGATCATGTGTGTCTGGATCTCAATCGCAAGCCTGCACGGTCAGTGACCTTTGGCTTGGTGGTCGAGTGCACCAAGCACCGATTCCCGCGGTCCTTCTTTTGGTGTGTACTTGTGTGAGTTTGTCCCTCCGCCCGCGCTCCGCTTTACCACTGCATCCCTGTTTAATACACTTAGGCTGAGAATAGAGGAAACAAGCCTGAGGCAGGGAGTATGATTTTTATTTGCGCAAAGAAATATATTAAAAACCCATGGACATAATCTATATAGACTAGACTTGGCCCGTACGCAGGCCCGTGGGATCAATTGGCGGCCATTTTTTTCGTGTGGCCTGTGGATCTGAATTTCCCGATGAGCGAACGACTCCTAAAGAAAAGTATATCATGAATAAAGCAGGGTGATCGGGTGATAATGTCCAGTTTAGTGACCTGTGGATTCATTTTCATGTCTTATTTAAGTATTTTAGTCTTATTAAAGCACGGTAATCCATGTGAGTTCGTCATTATTCCCTGTGAAGTCTTTTGGACAAGAAGTGGCATATATCTGATTCTTCGTGGTAAGGGGAAAGGACGTGTTCTCAATGAATGAAAAAAGATTTTTTATATATATATACATACAGCAGACTTTATAAAATAAAAAAAAAAGTTCATCGAATCGAAATACTTAGATATGTCACATTTCATTGAAATATAACCCGAAAGCATACATGAAATAATATACATATAATATAATATAATTGTAATAATTATACAGGTATAAATACTGGAAAAAATATCTATATACAAAGAAGGGGGCAAAAGATGATGATGATGATGATGATGATGATGATGATGATGATGATGATGATGATGATGATGATGATGAAAATGGAAAAGGAAAACATTGTGGAAAACGACTAGTAGAACAGCCAATGCCGTGCGGTACATGCAAAGGGATCCATAAGTAAGTTGGAGTAAGTTGGAAGACAAATTCAGTCAGTTAATGTTCCTAGTCTGGAAAACAAAGACAGTCAGCGAATGTCCTTAGCTGAGAAGACGAATACAGAATGTCTCCAGTTGGCAAGTCAAAGATAGTCAGAGAACATCTCTAGTTGGGAAGACCGAGACAAGCTGCCGTTTTCAAACGAAACATCGTAACTGCACTCAAAATTCAAAAATCGTTTTTTTCTCAAAATCAATAATTTCAGATGTGATTTACCCGATAATATCACCCAGTAGCGGAAAAACGTGTTATTTGCTCTTAAATCGGCATTTCTAATTTCCTCGTGAAGCGTAACTGAAAAACCCCCTCACCCGTTTTCAAACGAAACACCGTAACTGCTCCGTTTTCAAACGAAATACCGTAACTGACCCTCCGAGACCCGTCGCGCCACGAAGCAAGCGCTGGTAACCACGCCCCAAGCCATGGACCACGAGGCTCTGGCTGTCCACATCAAAGTAGGCAGTAGGCCTACATGATGGAAATGAAGAACGATTATTACCCTCCCCCCTCCCCCTCACCGTCCGCTTGACCAAC
>JBCHJU010279638.1:0-14981 GCA_039654505.1 Plocamopherus imperialis
ATAATAATAATTATAATAATAATAATAATAATAATAATAATAATAATAATAATAA
Source organism: Plocamopherus imperialis (assembly GCA_039654505.1). NCBI lineage: Eukaryota > Metazoa > Mollusca > Gastropoda > Nudibranchia > Polyceridae > Plocamopherus > Plocamopherus imperialis. The sequence goes on from JBCHJU010279638.1 coordinate 56, forward strand.
TAATAATGATAATAATAATAATGCTGTTCTGTTGTTGCGTTTTGTATTGTTTTGACTATTTTTCAATGACTTAATGACTTATTCAATAAACATAATTCTGATTTGATGTTTCCTTACCAGTTGAACAAAGTGAATCGTATTGCTGCTGCAACAGATCACAGTATTATAGAGAGGCCCGTGTCAGAACCTCAGCTTCCGTCTTCCATGATGCCAGATTTACTAGGCACCACGGAAACTAGACAAGAAGGTAGGGACGCCATATTGGCTTGTGGGACATTGCTCTTGAGGGTTTCACCAAACTTTCCAACGTGGTCAATCTAGACTATGAATGCTTGTTTTTGTGAGTAAAATTACTGTTTAATCTTTCAGCTGACAGCTTTGTGGTAGATGTTATGGAAATTCAGTGGTTTTAGCCTTTACTATCTCAATCTCATATATATTTTTTTTCCAGCCATGAATATAATATTATTGTCTGTGAAATGGACCAATAATTTGTATGACTGTGCAGAACTTTATGAGTTTCAAGCAATTTTATCTTGAAACCATGACAGAACCAACATCAACAACATGTGATGAACAGCCATTGAACACCATGGATCATGACAAGTTGTTGCTCCATCTGGGACTCACGGATCACAGACCCACTCCAGATCCAGTTCGATTTTCGGAGCTTGATCCACTTGGAGCTCAGTCCTTTGCTGCTTTCAATTCATCGGAATCAAGTCCCTCTGCTCTTACCATGTCAAGTAATTATTTAATTATATGAATAATTCATAGGTAATTATTTCCCCTTCCCCCTCCCCCCTCCCCCTCCCTGTCCCCATTTTCCCCATTGCCTTTTTCTATGGTGTGTTTTTATTGTATTCATTTTCGGAAGGTCTTTGAGGGTTCCTTTGGTTTTCTTTTTTGTATGTACAGTATGACTCGGATATAACAGGAAGATGTTAAGGAAAAAACACACTCTGAACACGTGCAACATGCTACATGAAATAACAAAATACTGAAGACGTGTTACACTGGGGTTAAGTATCAAATTATGGATAAATTTGATGCTGAATGCGAATTTGATATCATAAAAGCAATTGTCTTAAAAATTTCATCTGTTTGGTAAAATGTCTGGCAGCGACAGATTTCCTCACCCCGGGCCCGACCGACGGTGCGACCCTATGTAATCCACACACCCGGATTTTTGGGAGGTTTGAGGACCTGAGTCAGACCCCTTTGTAAACTGTAATCAGTTATGCTGTAGCCTACTGAGACAGGCGCTCAGTTGGTGTGGGTAATGGGGAAATGGAACGGGAGAAGAGAAAGGGGATGCCGGTAAGGTTATACGGACCAGTTTCAGTGTGATGACTCCGCGCAATACACTTGACGGACTTGAGAGGCATTTTTGTTCACTTCTTAGCGTGGAACTAACAATTTGTAATTGTTAATTGCCGTATTGTAAGCAGCTCTGCGTACCTGCAGTGCCATTTTAACCGAAATAAAGCTCATAGGTGCCATTTTATCAGAATTTTCTACTGTCGTTTAATAGAAGAAAAAACAGGCCTTGGGGAAAGTGCCTTTATACCCGGAGGTGCCGTTATAGCCCATGCCGTTATATATGGATTGGGCTGTATGTGTGTCTGTATGTTTATGTATGAAGTATGATTGGTGTAAATTTGTTTTTGATTCCGAGGGGAATGAAAAGACTAGTAAGGTTATGGTGTGAGAAAAACAAAGGCTGCTCTTCAATTAGAGTTGTATTCCTTTATTTGAAAATCAGAAAAGGAGTTTATCTGTAAAAGTCATGGTCTTTAATGGCACCATGAGACAGAGAGTTTTTATCACAAAGCTATGGTTTCTCTCGTGTAGTGTCCTATTATATCTCACCGACAGCGTCGTCGTTACAAACTCGCTACTTGATGGGGATGACATCAGGTGCGATGCCTAAAAACCTGAAGGCCGACCAGAAAGTGAAAGCCCTCGGGGAGCAGGCAGCAATGTTAAGGAAAATGTCTGAGAAACAAATGGCGTTACACAGCACAGTGAGTGCTGCTCAGATTCTGGTGGCTCGGGCAGTCAGTATGAAGATTCTCTCTTTCCTGGCCCAAAGGTAAAGTAGACCTTTCTTTCCTGAATTGCCATGATCAATATTTCCATAATGTCATATACATAGAAATAAAAAACAGATGTTAATTTCATTTTCCCTTTATAAAATGCAAGAAATTTTTAAAATGTCAACATTTAATTTTAGTAGAAACTGATTAGTTTCACGTAAAATGAAAGTTGTTTTATTTTTTAGAAAACAGAAAGCCCAAGAGCATGCTGGCTTAGAGCCTGATTTCCAGACAGTGAATTATTTGTCTCTGTAAATAACACTGCCAAATGACTTGTCACTTTGGTTGAGAGCTCTGTGTTGATTGTGAACTTGGTCAACATATTTGCATTACTTCGTTTTAAATTGAACATTCACTTAGCAATGTTATGACTTAGAGGCATAATGACACTTTTGTTTATGCATCCTCTGTAGGTCTAAATGACTCATAATGTACAATAGATATAGACTTGTCATGCCTTTCTAGTCAACCTTACCTTTGCCCGTCAACTTGCTCAGTAGAGTGATGCACAATATTGACTTTTCATCTTTATTGATATGTGTTATCCCTTTGAAATCTACTTAGAGCACTTTTGACCTTAGAGCCAGATTTTTCAATTTCCAAGGGGCAAGCTCATCAGCTGAGACTAGTGTACTCTTTGATTTCTTCAAATCTTTGAAAAACAGATGAAGAGCACTCTTAAAGAAGAAACAATTTTCTAAACTCTTCTAATCTTCCAGCGGCTTGGCTTGCAGACTTTCAACTGCTCTAGAGCAAATTGGTTTAGCAGACATCATGCAGATTGTGCGTCTGATGTCACTTTGTGCTGCAGGCAAGATGGAACTGATGGGCAAGTCATCGAGAAACGATGAGTCCGCCCAACACCTCAAGCATTTGACTGCCGCTATTGGAGCTCTCATCGAGGAAAACCCTGCAGCTTTGAAGCAGCTGATTCAGCTTTGCACTCAGGTCAGAAATGGTATATTATTCTATATGTTTATAATGAGATGTCATTGTCTTCCATAAACAAAACTAAAAATTTTCGGATTTTCGCTTTTTCATACCAAAGTAAACTTTATTCAAGTATTCATTTTAATTTTAATTCAGGAACTTATGAAAACTTGGTAGTTCTTTCTGCGTAGTTTACAATTCAAGTATTTCTTGTAATTTTAATTCAGGAACTGATGAGTGCTTGGTATTTCTTTCTGTGTGGTTGAAATTTCAAGTATTCCTTTTGATTTTAATTCAGGAACTGATGAGGGCTTCAATGGGTATCTCAACGACACCCCAGGAAGAAACCTCGTCCCGTCGCCACTTCCCTCCCGTTAGAGGTGCAGATTCCACAGCTTTTGCAGTGACCCAAGCCCTAGTCTCCCTTTTGGCACAGAAGGGGTGGGACTACAAGCTGCTGCAAGCACAGCTGTCTGCGGAAAAATGTGAGTTGATATTGAACTGACCCAGGAAAAAAGCTGGCTGTTTTGCATCCTGTCCATGCCTCACCAGGATATCCCTAGAGTTGTAGCTGTACTGGAAATCAAGAGCGTACTGAATCATAGTAGAAAGCATTTGTTGGGGTTTTTTTTATCGTAAATATCTGTCCTTGTCTTTGATTGTCTTGATTTTTCAACTTTTTTAGGATTTAAATAAAAAAAAAAAAAAGAAAAGTGAATCTTTCCTTGCTTTATTACACTTTTTTTTTAGCTTTTATGGATACATGCATCTGCCTGATTGCCTGCAATAGAGATATGACTATTAACGTTATAAAAGCCTGAAAGCGGAAGGCAGGCGGTGCAAGTGGCACAAGGTGGGGAAATTATTTTGCAAAGCACTTGGATCAAAAGCCTTCCCTTTCTTGTAGTGGCTTCAACCCACAGATTCCAAATTTGGGTGGTCATTTGGTTGCCATGGAAATTGTTGTCATTTTTTATTTTGTTTCAACGTTGACCAATCTTCTTGTCTTAGTTTCATGCCTAACACACTCTTTCAATTTTTTGTTAAAGTATGAATTGGGGTTGAATTTTAAAAAACAGAAAAAAAAAAAAAAAAAAAAAGGAGGATTTTGACACTTTTGGTCTGCCTTACCTGTTAAAATAAATCAATAATAAATCCCAGATGCTTCCGAGATATGCTTTATTTCTAAAATCTTGTAAGAGAATGTTTGAGCTATTCAAAAATATAATAAAAACCCAAATCAAGCTAAAACTCAAGTTCTAGGTGTTCCCCCAATCCCATCTCTCCTACCTTTAAGGCAGTCTATCTCTTTTTTTTTCTCTCTTTCTAGTGCTGTTGCAGATATCCCCTTTAACCTTCAATAATGTTTTTATCGTATCACTTTTTAATGGGCAAGAGTCTTTCTCAGCTTTTCTTCTACTATACACCTGACAAATGTTGTTGAGTGGTCAATTAAAATAAAAAAACTAAATCATACTTCCAATCAGATATCTATCTTGATCTTCTTGTTGACAGCGTCTTCCTCCCCCCTTGACTCACCAACTGGAGACCTCAACAAATGCTCCCATCTTCAAATGATCAATGCCCTGTCAGCGTGTGTCATTTCAGCTCGAATGCCAGTTCATCATCGCCAGTGGTCCGCAATGCAGCTGGTTAAGGTATCAACTTAATCTAACCAGCTTTGATGCTTTATTGCCCCTCTATTTTTCCATTTATGTTCTAGAATAAGTGATACTTAAAGGAAGTAATTCCTGTTTTGCTTATTCGTTTTTTATGAAATAATTGTGATTTTGCTTCTCTGTGTTAGAAGTAATTTACTCCTATGATCTAAGAGGTTTGGATGAAAGAGAATTGAAATGCGACTCGTTTGCAGGCATTATCCAGCCAAGGCCAGAATCAGGTAGCCATTTCAGAGAACCAGGTGGATTTGGGGGGAGACATGCCGATGTGTAACATCATCAAACTGGACGGACATCAAAATAGGCTCATGGGTTGCTGGTGGAATACTCGCAAAAATTTGCTTGCCTCAAGGTTTGAAGAAATGTGTAGTTTTGTTCATGATGATTAATGAGCATTCCCAAATTTGACACTCTTCTACAGCTAGGTCACTTGTCATGCAAATGCTCATTGGCAAGCAAACTCTCTCTGTTGCTAAATCAAAATAATCAACAAGGACAAAATCACATGTAAATACTTTTCATTGTATTATCACTTGAGGAATTCAATATTAATAAAAGTCACACAAGATCCGGTGCTCAAATATTTACGCTGCCTTCATTAAATGTAGATAGCCATTTGTATTCATATTTCCCAAATACATTCAGATTTTGGAATAAATTTCACAGCGATGAAAAGTATGGTAAAGTTAGAATAGATTTTAAGCAGAAATTAAAAAATACAACACTTATATCAAAGTACGAGAAAGAATTACTTAATCGTGTTGACAAGAATACTCAGCTAATTGAGAATGTCAGCGGTTTTGAAGACTAAGACTATGACATCACTAAAATGGCTGCTTAACTAAAATGTCCTCATCCATTTGTATGTATTTTTTCATCGTTGATATATTTTTTTAGTCGTTTACTAGAGAGTCAACACTAGTTTATTTGGCGCAGTCATTTGGTGTTTACATAATAAAAGCAATCAGTAATGTTTTGTTTTTTTAAACATACTATGCCTTGCTTTATTTATCTTTACATGTATGATCTGTTTTTAGTGGCTATGATGGCACAGTGCGGGTGTGGAGTTTGCCCAATAAAACCCACCAGTTCCTTCAGCAAACCTGTATATTCAATCGAGGAGAAGACTCGAATGTGGAAGACCTAGATGGCAGTCAGTTGAACAACGTTTGTTGGAGCAGCACGGGAAAACTTCTAGCTGGCAGCATGGACCATCAAGTCAATATCTGGCTAATTGGAGGTGTGATTTGGTTTCTGTCATTCTAGAATCATTGTTGGTTGCTTTGTGACTATCTGCATTGAAAATTTCTATTTTACTTTTCTGTTTCAAAGTCAATGAGCAGACAGTTAGTTTGCGTAGATAATATTAGTATTATATTAATCCATGCCCTACATTGTGAAAAAATAGAGATTTACTCTCCATATTCTTGTCCCTCTCAGACATTTGATATATTTGATTACTTTCATGCAATTGAGTGTAGCAGTAAAAAGCTGTAGCCAGTGTCCCTTTCACCTCACAATTTCTCCCTTTGTCACCGGCGCTTCTAGGTGGAAGAGGTCACCTCGTAGAGCAGCCCCAGTGGGTAACGGCGCTGGCCTGGCCTGCTAGCAAAGGGATGTTTGAAGGTCGCGCAGGAATGCTGGGGGACACCTTGCTAGTCGGGCGCCTGGATGGCTCTCTTGGCGTGGTGGACATGATTGATATTTCCACCTACAGATGTTTTGAACTGGAACACTGCCATCGGAAAAATGGTTGGTCCTTGTTAGCTCTTTTTTTTTTATTTCTTAGACATGCATTGTTAATACAGTAGAATGTTTGAAGACAGACCACTTGTGGGGAAAATAAAAACAGCATGTAAGGTGATCTATATTAGAAAATAGTCAACAAAAGCATTGTAAGGCTTTGTCATTGTAGGAGAGAGTGAAAGTGGGGGTGATGTGTCAATGTAGTGAGCCTGTTAAAAGAAATCATAGTATGTGCTCTCTTGTACATATGTAAGACCTGGTCGCAAAGGTCTAGGATCTTTATCAATAGTGCCACATAAGATCTGAAGTGACTTAAATATAGCTCGACAGAAGGATTTCAAAAATCTCGTGGACCTGAAAAACAACAAACGAACAATTTTTGAAAAGCTGTCAAAAGAGAAAGGGCAGTGATGAAAATAATAAGACAAAGACAAATTGTCATCCACATATGGCATAAGAAGAGCTATACTGAGGGGAAAGCGAGCTTACGGATGAGAAAAATGACTGAAGACAAACAACCATCAAGGCAAATAAATTCAATAACATACTTTAGAAATTCAAACAACAGAGTCAAGTGGAAACAACTGTTTTGCAATGTGCTAGCAAGTGCAAGTTTCATATGATGATGATGATGATGTTGATGTTGATGACGATGACGAGGACGGTGATGATGATGATGATGATGATATTTCCATTTATCATTGTGTAATTTTGGTTTGTCTGCAATGCTATTGGCAGTGTCTGTTACAACAATCCAGTGGTTTGAAGAAGACAGAAGATTTGCTGTCGGCTACAGTGATGGGATCATTTCTCTTTGTAGCAAAGATGATTTTGAACAGTCCATCAACATTGAAGCTCACAAGGTGAATTTTTTTTTCATTCCCATCATATGAATCTTTTATTAATTTGTTACTCTTGTGTTTTTTGGGTTTGTCTGAATTAGGTCTTTTTATGTTGGAAAATGTGGAGGTGTTGAAAAGCTGAAAAGGTTGTTTTTTTGGGGTTTTTTTCTTTTTTTTTTGTTTGTTTGTTTCATTTTTGTAGGTTTTCTTTTGTTTGTTAACTTTTTGATGAAATGAAGGGGGTGGGATGCATTTTTGGTAGAAAGAAATGAGTAGCTATATTGAAGCATCTTGGTTGTGTTTTTTAATCAATGCTGGGTTTTTGTTTTTATTTTTTGTTTTTATTTGTTGTTGTTTTTCTACTTCGACACTTGTAGTTTGCTAATTGTATTTCATTTATGAATTCATTCTTGAATTTAAAAAATTAATGTATTTAACATTTTTCATGATACTTTTGATATAAAATATTGACTTTAAGTTCTAAGAGATGTGTGCTTACTTGCCTACTTGTCTCTGTTTTCACTTCCTGTTGAGTATCGCTAACCCTGCCTATTTTGAGCTGATACTGCCAGAGAGCTCCAGTTCTTTCCCACTGCTTTCATTTCTGTCTCCAGCTCTCTCTTCCACGTCGCCCTTGGTCGTCCTTTTTTCATTTAACCTTGTGGATTCCATGTTAGGCTTGTCCTTATGACGTTGTTTGGCTCTTTTCTAAGGGTATGCCCATGCCATTGCCATTTTCTTCTTCTCAGTTCTGATGCGGGCAGAAGGGATAGTTATGTAATAAGGGAAGGTTGGCTTGAGCCAAGCTGCTGAATGTTGATGACAAACTCATTTCTTTTGCAATTTCATTTTAAAAAAAAATTTTTAGCCCCAGAAAAAAACATAGTATGCCTTATTCCTTTTGGGGGCTTAGTGGCTCTGTGGACAGAGCGTTTGGCTTCGGACCGAGAGGTCATGGGTTCAAACCGCCATAGAGACATGCGTTTTTTCCTTAAGCAAGAAAATTTACCCCTGTTGCTTCACTCAACCCAGGTGAAAATTGGCACAGCTTCGGCTGGGAAAGTATTCTGCAATAGACTGGCATCCTATTCAGAAAGTGATATATCTAAACTGTCACTGTCCGCTTCATGCAACAGAAACTTGGATAAGCTCCGGCCCTATAAGCCGAAAGGCTTCAAAAGACTACTTACTCCTTTTCCAACTGGGTTGTATGAGTTACCGACCAAACACCCTTTCCTTTTCCAGGGTTCAATCTCCAACCTTGAGTGGGACCCGACTGGTCATCTGCTGTCCAGCTGTGCTGCTGGAGACACTGTCATGAAAGTGTGGCTTACCCAAGGGGATGGGGGATTGACAGCGTGGGATGCTTTCAAACACAGTGCCCCTGTAACAGAATCGAAATGGTGCTCTGTTCTGGGAACTGGATCCTGTAAAAAGCTTATGATTGCAAGGTGAGTGCAGAGTCTATGAAAAACTGACATTTCGAATGCCAAGACTTGAAAAAGTTGATGGCTTAGAAATTAGTACAGAGGTCCTTTGGCTTGCTTGACTAATTTGCAGACCAGACTTTTCAAGAGAAAGAAAAAAACTAATGCAATTGCTTTAATCTAACCAGTACTTGCATTACTTTTTAAATCTTGTTCTATATTTAAACTTAAATCTACAACACTAATATCGAAATAATAGAAAGAGTTACTTTAGGCATGTTGACAAGAATACTCAGCTGAGTAACACTGCTACACTTGTTATCAGCTGTTTTGAACACCAAGATTTTCTCTACATTTTGGTATTTCTAGACCTCTTATCTTATTAATGTATGTAAAAATACCTGCACAAATGCATTTTTTTGCAGTGGTTGTGAAGATGGTCTTGTCCATGTATGGACCACAAACCAGCCTGAACAATCTTTGGTCACCCCATTGAAACCGTGGTCATCTCAAGCATCCTCATCAAGGGTCAGTCTCTGTCATTCATGCACAAGTTGATCCAAAGCCCAGTAAACATTTAGGTCTAAATCTAAATTTGTAGTATCATTCCCATGAATGTCCTAGATAAGGTACTGTATGGTAACACTCTTTATTTTGAAAGTGGAAACATTTTTCGTTTTGGTATGGATGATCTTCAGTGTGGAGATGTTAGATCTAGATCTTAGGTAGTTCACAGTTGAGGGAGGGGGTGGGGGGGGGGGGGGTGTTAATGGACAACCATAACACACACTATTAGGCACGCTTTCTTTAAGATCATTGTTTTGGATGATTATTATATTTTTGAGATCATTTGTTTAACGCTAAATAAAGGTCTGTTTTTAGATATGTATTAAACATTTTTTGATGTGAAATATGACTCTCTTTGAAAGCTAGATGACATTTAGCTATTTTATTTGTTCTTGTTTCTCCAGTGTGAAAATGAGGTCTATTTGTACTTTGTTTTTCATTTTTCTAGTGTGAAAACGAGGAAAGGCTGAAAGAGACCATGACCGACCTTCAAACTCGCAAGAAAGCCAATGTGACGCTGTGTGGCCACATTGCCCCTGTGTCCAGCTTGGCGTTCAGCCCCAACGGCCTCATGCTGGCCACGGGCTGCTTCAAGGGCTGGCTGAACATTTGGTCTATCCAGGTATGGTCTGGCTTGGTTGGTTGCTTAGTGCCGGCTGGTCAGGTATGGTCTAGGTTAGTTGGTAGGGGGCTGTCTAGGCAAGGCTTCTCACATTGCTCTTTCTTCAGTAATTCTACAGGCACTGTAAAGTCATTGTCTTTACCTCTAATCATTTCACCACTAGATCTAGAGCTAGAATCTTTTCTCCAAAACAATCGCCACCTTCTACACTTCTACAATCTCCATCCGAATCATGATCATGACGATAAACATTGGTGACATCATCAGATTCTATCCTTCCGTGGTGAAAATTGCTAAAAATGACTCTTCTTGGTTGAGTAATTGACATCGTTGTCAATACTGGTAATTAACGCAGCAATTCTACAGTTTAAGTTATCTGATGTTTTCTGAGTACTTTTATAGTTTTGACATTAGTTGAATATGGCAAACGGAGTTCTAGCAGTTTTTGATTAAGTTGAAGTTGGCAACAAAAGTGTAAAAAAGGAAAAGTTTACTCTCATTCTCATGTCTTCTGCCAATTAAACATTCAGTAATTCTCTATTTCTGTTCAGGACAAAAGTTTGCTGATGACGTATACGGGCACGGGATCTGTGAGGACCCTGGATTGGTATGCTGATCAAAGCATGGCTGCATCCTTCAGCAGGAACAAGGTGAGGACGGCTGTAGCGTGTGGATGGGCTTGTTTACAATATCACCATGAACAGATAATTTATAGCAGGGTGTAACTTTCGGCTTTGGCCACAAAAATTTGTGTTGCATTCCTTCTTCTCAGATGTTAAGAAAAATATTATTTTTTAAATGAATTTCCCTCTTCAAGATATTTTGCTAAATCAAAGGTCAAGTCAAAGTTTTCTTGATGGTCACAGTGGCTTAGCTGTTGTGCTTTGGGCTCCAGGCCGAAAGGCTGGTGGTTCGAATCCCATCAGACACATTGTAATTTAAGGTTATTTACACTAATTGCCTCTACTAATTGCAGCGCTACTCTGCGGCTGATGCTTGTTTTTGGGTAAAAAACCAAAAGACAAATTTTCTTTCGGAGATGAGTAAAGTGGAACTTTTTCTTTTTTTTACTTAAAAGCCCCTTTTACCTGCAATTGACATAAAAGATTCACAGTTCTTCTGTTCTACTGCTAAGATTAGATATATAGATAACAAACATAAACAAAAAAACAAACAAACACAAAACAGGGAGGTTTTGATATTTCATGAATGTTATCCAAGTAATGCCAGACTGAACTGTAAAATATTTAGGATTTTATTCAAGTACGATCAATTTATGATTTTGGAAAACAAAATGTCTTTTACTGATGTGAATGATCAAGATGCTATATGATAAGATTACCATGAGAGTAAAGTATTTTTGGAAAAAAAAGGCGGAGAGGGGGGATATAAGAAAAGTTTGGTTCTTCAACCCTCCTGAATGTTGAATCTTTCGTAGCATTATACATAATTATTGTGTACATAGGCATTTAGTTTAGCCGAGAATATTCATATTATTCATTATTGTATTCATACACATTTAAATTTATTTGGATTGGAAAGTTTCTGTGCCCAGTTTTATTTAAAAAGGAAAAATAGAGTCTGTTGACACTTTTTTCCCTTTGCTTTTCCATCATGCATTTGAAATTCATTGTCAGGATGTTGTCATAATTCAATATTCGACGGAAATGTTCCAAGCCAACCGCACCATGGCCTTGGCCCGCAAATCTCTCAAGCTTCAAGGAATCATGGGGCTGAATCAGGCCAAGTTCTTTGGCAGTCTTTTGCAGCGCCTGCCCCAGATGCTCCTTGAACAGTATCATCATGAAAAGGTATAATGGTACAATAAGGAAGATTATCATAGCCAGCTCAAAATCAATTCCATTTTATTGTTCGTTGACAGTAAACTGTGTAGTTTATGACATGGCTCTATATTTATTAAATGTCAATGCATTATGATAGATGAAATATGAACAGTGTTATATAAGGGATAACAATGTAGAGGCCACTTATCAAAGCGATGAATGTTGTCAAACACAATTTCATAGTGCATAATGTTTTGTTGTTTCATTTTCCTTTGGCCTGCTTTTACTTGAGCATTCTTCTCATTTTTGCTCACGGTGAACACCATTATTTCACTGAAATCTATTTTATGATATTAATACAATTGGCAAACTGGATCAAAATTGTATTTTTTTTCTGTTAGTATCTTCTTGATCGACTTGATTCAATAAAATAAAGACCATCATAGATTGACTTCCTGATCAACTTTTTTTTTTTATTTGAATTAACCTCAGATGTTTCATATCTGATTTTTAAGAAAGAAAAGAGACCTAAGAAAGACCCATAAAAAGTGGCATGAAGATATAAAAATGGCTCTAAAGAAAAATTAATTTATCACAGAAGGAACCAGAAAATGTCAGGACAGGGAGGACTGGAGGGAGATCATTACGGGGGATCTAAACCCCACGCACAGATGGGTCGAATGGGGTGTCAACAAAAAAAAGAAAGAGAGAAACAGCCTGTGACCTTTATGTATGAATGACTTGATTTTTTAAAGTTTTCTTATTTTTGATTGTGTTGTCCCAGACTCAAGTCCTAAGTGGAGATCAGCTTCAGCACAGCCAATACCTGCAGTGTTTGACAACCATGGCAGTTAGTCTACAGTTGGACAATGTCCTTTGTTTTTCCCCAATACCTCTACACCATAAAGAGTCCAAGCTGGGTAAGTCGACTGACAGGGACAGTGTCCATTTTCTTTGGCATACATTTACAAAACAACAAATCCAGATGATTTTAAAATCTTGAGTTTGATAATGATTTCTGGTTTGTTTCTTTTCTTCAGTATCTCAATGTCATTAAAAAATGAAAAAATGAAAAAAATAAAAATTCTAGCCATATAAAGTCAAGAATGTTGCTGTGACCTCCCTTTCTCCCAATATTACCCACCAGGAAGAATCCAATCCAATTCAATTAAACTCAATTCAATATAAAGTGTTTTCTACAAAAGGCACATTGTTTTGTCTGTTAAAGAAAAAACAACAATACATCAATTAAAACATTCAGTAGACAGACAAATACTACCATCACAAGTTCAGTATAACAATAAAAACAATAAATATCAACAATAAATATCATTGATCCAGGTTAAATGTAGAGTCTAAGGGTGACATCTATTTCTCCCCGGTATCTCAATTTCACCAGGAATCCAAGTGGGCATTGTGTACAGTCAATAGTGTGTATTTCTACCAATTGCAACTCAAGAGACTTATTATAATACATTTTTTTATCTATATTTTATAGAAACAGACCTCCTCTTCAAAGAATGGCAGTGGCTTCTGACATACTCGTGTGCTATCAAGTCAGCTGATGCTTTGTACCGACGGCAACTCTTCCCATATTCCTTCAAGCTTTTGAATAGAGAGAAAATCAGTGAAGACATAAGCAGTATTGTCTATGTAAGTATTTCTCTTTCCTATAAGAGGTAGGACGAGACAGTTACATTGTCTGAAATTTGTTTTGAGAAAATTAAATGTAGGCTACGTGAAAATATCTGTATATTTACATGTCATTGTAACAAGATGTATCAAGTTTACCCCACTCTCACTTATGATCAGTCATCCATTTGTTAATGTATAAAAATTTCAATGGAATTTTAGAACAAGATTTTCACCTACATCCTGTCTTTTGGTTAAATTTTAAAGTGAGACCCGAAAACCTTTTGGGCCCGTCATTGGATCATTTTGCTTATATTCAGTGTACAATGATTTTGGATTGTTTTGCTTATTTACATGTTGATAATTCCTCAATTTTGGGAAGTTTATTTTTTGGGGTTAATGACATTTTCTTTTTTGAATGAACCTACTGTCAGTAAAATTTGGTCTTCCTGCTACGGTTTTTCTAAAGATACATGTATATCTAGTTCTTAAATGGGATTGTTCCAGTTTTCACAAGCCTCTTTTTTTCTTTTCTTTTTTTAATCTGATCTTCTGGTTTGTTTTGGGCTGTTTTTTGTTTTGTTTTCCAATTTTTTGTGGAATGGAAGGCTTTTGGGATTTTTTAGACCTACATTTCGATGGAATTTTGCAATATTTGTCAAGATGAATGATCCACAAGGTGTACAATTTATGAGAGCTGTGTGTGTGTCCCTGTCTTCCTATAGGACAACAAACAGTGGGATCTAACCATGGACGGCCAGATCATGACCTGGGCCAACCAACACCCTGAGGACTGGCAAGTTGGAGGAAAGTAGGTGGCTCAGGGCTTGGTTTGCCGGGATTAGGTTTTATGATGACCTTATTTGTACAAATGGATAAATATACTTAGTTTTTTCAATATATGTCTGGTCTATGCAATTTAAGTATAAGATTGCATATTATTAGCTCTATGTTACACATTACTGTTGAATGTAAACTTATAAAACACATACAGCTATATTCTATGAATTATTGGCTATAAGTCTTACTTATTATTGTTCTGGAAGTGTGATTAGCTCAGTGGATAAGGCACTCGTCCACCAGGCTAAAGGTCAGGGGTTCGTTCCCTGCTGTGCATGATTTAAAATTTTTCGGGTTTTCCCCCCCCTCCTCATCCTGTAGTAGGCAGGAAGAATGAGTGGCTAGTCCCATCGGAGACAGACGATAAACTATGAAGTCCCATGTGCCTCTGCGCATGTAAAAGAACCCTTGGTGAGTAAAATAGAAAAGAGCAGGCCATCACCCTGGCAGAATTTGATCCTACCAAAAAAAAATTAGTTCAGTATCAGGCACCCCTATAACCTCTTGTATCTGAGACTCATTGACTAGTTCATTACTCTGAATTAAAGTAGAAGAGGCAAAGACCAGAGGGGCAGGGAGTGTGGCTGGGCACCCTAAGTCCCCTTATGATTCTACCCTAGGCGTAACAATGAAGTTACAACAAGTTTGTCAACTCTGACTCAAAAATCCTCTCTATTATTGTTCTTTTATCATCATCATCATCATCATCATCATCATCATCATCATCATCATCATCATCATCATCATCATCATCATCA
>JBCHJU010280745.1:0-14977 GCA_039654505.1 Plocamopherus imperialis
TGTCCGCAGGGTCACTCCGACCCCCCCCCCCCCCCCCATTTAGTGTACTTTTGAATTAAATTTTTGCCTTTTTTAATTAAAGAAATATTCCTCTATTTTATCTTTGACAACTATCTCCAGTGTAATAATATTGTTATTTATTATTTTTTGTTGCTGTGACTCTTAAGCAATAATACATGGATTATAATTTCTTGCTTTGAAAGTGACTGTTTTATTTATTTTCTATAGGTTTATATCATCGGGATTATTATGTCCTTGATTTGTTGCGGAAAAGAGGGATTCCTGTAGCCACTGTTATAGGGGGCGGATATTCAAGAGATTTGAATGTATTGTCTCGTAGACACACCATTGTTCATAAGGCAGCTAGTCAAGTAAGTTATTATATTCTCTTGTGTTTATTTGATTTGAAGGATTGTATGAAAGTGAATTTTTATTCACAAATAAACAAAAATTGCATATCTGTCTTTTCAGATATCTTTTTGAGAAATAAAGAAAAATCTTGTACCTAGTTCATGTTTCGTTCCATCATGGGCTGTAGATAGAAAGGAGAGAAAGCTGTTACAAGACTTAATTAGCCACACCACACAATCATGCTTAAGTCATACAGTAGAACTCAGTAATAACAAGATGCCCGGTTCCAAGCGAAAATTGTCATTATTACCAAACTCTCGTTATTCCTGATGCAAAGGGAAACAACTGAATTATCATATTATTACTGTTTGATTTATATTGGCAGCGAGCGAGCGTTCGTTGTTGTACTGCACACACACATACATTAGTTACACCTAGGCTACTTTCTGCCGCTTAGTGCAATGTTGGCTTTTTTGCTATCATGAATGTGTATTGTGTCTGTGTGTTACTTGAAAAAATACACAATTTTTAATTTCAGACAACCCTCGTTGAGTTCTCGTTATTCCAAGGTTCTAGGTCGCATGATATCGTTAAACCAGATCTTTTCCAATAGAGAAATAATAAGAAAAAAAAAACAGGGATTTGAAATAGTCTCTTTATTTCCAAGCTCTCGTTATTTCCATTGTTGTTAGACATGAAGCACCACTGTGTCTATAACAATGGTGACTTCTTGGACATGTCTAAAGATGGAAGACAAAAATACCAGTTTACAGAGCTATGACATCCTATTTTGGCAAACCAGGCAAGAGACTTGAAGGGATAATATGTATAACAATAATCAACATAGTCCTGACCCAACTCAATGCCACCACATCATTTTTAGAATCCACTCTGTCTCAGATCTTGAACTTCCTCTTCTTCTTCATCTATCCCGAAGCCTTAGGGTGTTTGCCCTTCGATGCAATGCCATGTGGTGATATTTGCAGGTCTGTTTCATCTGTAGTTGTATTCCATATAGAGTGTTATTAATGTTAGGTCTTGGGGGGGGGGGGGGGGAGACAAAGATGGTTCTGATGTTGTAGAGGTCAGGGCATTCCAGGAGATGGTTTTTGACTGTTCCTTGGGGAAAATTACAAAGGGGGTGTTCAGGTTTTATTCTGTTTAGGTGCTGGTTCATTAGTATATGTTCTGAGTGGAGTCTGAAGATGGTGACTTATAAGTGTGTTAATTTGATCTTTTAATTGTGGTCTGGCCATGTGTTGGTAGATGACTATGCCAGTTTGTCCCAGGGCCCATCTGTTCATCCAATCCTCTTTACTGTTGGTCTTGATTATTTGTTTTGCTGTTTGCATTGACATTTTGGTATGTGGTTGTTCTTGGTCTGATCCCTTTTGGCAAGTTAGATCTTGAACCAATTCAATAACACCACATCATTTTCAGAATCCACTCTGACACACATCTTGCCTGTTTATCTCAAATTTACTCTAGACAGGTCATTTGTTACATAAAAGCATCAAGTATTTAAGTGCTCAAGGCAAAAAATATTATTTCATCAGTAGAAACAACTAGATTGAGAAAAAAAAGCAACAATGAAAAAAACCCAGTGAACTGTAAACAACATGAAGTATTGTTGATTGTTGTTTTAAAAAAAAACCCAGTAAACTGTAAACAAAGTGATATACATATAGTCATTTTACTCTTTTGAATATTTGTATTGCCAATAGACTAAAAAAGCAATAATGCAAAGTGCTGACTGCCGAACTATCACTGAATCAAAGGCTTCAAGCCTTCAAGCTTGTCTACCCTCTTGCTGTTATTTTTACACACAAAAAACAGGAAAAAATTGTAGTACTCCCAAAAGCTCTCGATGAAGAATAAGGTAAGCTACCGCTTATCTTATAAAGAAGATGTAAGAGCAGATAACCAGACGAACTGACAAGATGTCAAATGATTTTTTTATCTGATTTTAAAACAATGTGTGATTTTACATATGCCATGTTTTCATGTTTACTTTTGTAAAAATGGTTTTCACTGTTGAGGCCATGTTTCAAATCACCATCTTCATCTCCCTATAGCTGCTCTAGTCCATCAATCATCATCATCATCATCATCATCATCATCATCATCATCATCATCATCATCATCATCATCATCATCATCAAGTAGCTTGGCCCTCATGGGTCATCACTTTCCTCACCATCCTTTTGTAGCTTCCAGATGCTGAGCTATTCTTCCAAGTACCACTGCATTCATCCTCATCCAATTCTCAATGTCTGTATTCAATGTTGTTATATCATGTTGAAATGACTTGGTGGAACAAGACAGGCTTGTCAACAGTTAGGAATAGCTATTATTGTTAAGGGGATTTCACATCTGATTGGAATGAAATATTGAATTTTCTTCGATCTGCAATATTCATTTTATGTTATCATTGTTTTAAAATGTTCAATGGAATATTATAGTGAACTGCATGTATAGTAATCCGAATAATTCATTAAAATGTAGAGAACACTGATGCCTTTGTGGTTTGTTATCTTGTAAAGGCTTTTTGTGTACGAGGGACGGGACGTTCAATAATTCTTTACCCTGACCATGAAGTAATAGACCTTGAGCCATGCAATTTGGAGGGTGTGATCTGTATCTTTATAGAACACCGCATGTGAAGTTTTGAGAAAATCTAATGAGTGGTGCACACTTAAGAGCACTTTTAGTGAATGTGGGTATTGAATGCAGCAGGAATGTCCTTCTCAAGAAATAAGCAATGTCAAATATGGATTCTGTTAAAATTGTTCTGGAAATCGAATTTCTTCATCTGCAAGGAGAATGAACAATGGAAATTTATGAAAAAATGTCTGCTCTTTATCATGATGAATGTCCATCTTAGGAAACTTTAAAATAATGGACTAGGAAGTTGAAATCTGTCATCCCCTCCGTTCTTTATGGTCCTCAAGAAGGACCATCAAGTGGGAAAGTCATGCGGTCCTGTTTTGAGGGGATTGTTAGAGCATAAACAGCACAGACTATATTACGCAACATGGCTATTCATTCACTGAAGAACATTTATCAACTCTGTTGACAAATCTGTGATCCATCTTGGTCAAGAAAAGACTGGGAAAGCTGTGAAAGGCAGTTTTTTCTGTTGCATGATAATGCACATGCTCAGGGATCAACGAGGGCAACTCAAACAGCGCTACAATGCGGCCACGAAACTCTACTAAATCCACCGAAGACTCCAGATCTAGTACCCTTGTATATTTTTCTGATCCCAAATAGGAAGAAAATCTCCAGAGTTAGCGCTTCAACAAAGATGAAGACGTTGTAAATGCAGCGGAGGAGTGGTTTAAGTGCCATCAGAGGACCGTTTACACTTAAGGACTTTAGAAGGTCACAGACAGACGGTAGAAGTGTGTCAGTCTGCAGGGCAACTTTATAGAGAAATAAAGTTTTGAGTGCGAAATTTCGACTTGCTAGCTTGTTCCCTTCATGGTCAGGGTAAAGACTAACTGAACGCCCGTCTTATTTATGTTTTGGCTTTGGCCTATAAATTACAGGATAAAATGTTCTCAAACATTGTTTAGGGAGCTTCTATCTAGAATCACAAGGTGTCAGAATCTTCATTAATGAAGGCAGACATTATTCGGCAGATCAAGAACCAGATCTGCTAGGTGTAGACTATGTAGATGACCACATAATATTATGTTATTAAGTGTTGTCATGATGTCAATGGTATTATTGATTATAAATAACAGCAATTATAGAGAAAAAGGTGAAGGGTTACTCGTCTGCCAAAATCTATACTTGGTCATGGATAATGCTGAAAAGAATGACACAGCATAGCTTTCAGTGTCTCCTTATTCATTGTTGTAATACAATACACTATTAATTGACAAGCAATATTACTGCTAGAGGAATTCAATATGGATAATAATCACACAAGATCTGGTGCTCAAATATTTACAGTCTTCATCAAATGTGGATAGCCATTTGTATTCATATTTCCCTAATACCTTCAGATTATGTAATAAACTCACAATCAATATACAAGTAATATAAAGTACCGTAGAGATCAGATATAGAAGATTTCAAGCAGAAACTGAAATGTACAACACTATAATATCAAAATACTAGAATAATGAATGACTTTAGGCGTGTTGACAAGAATACTCAGCTGAGTTTGTCAGCTTCTTTGAAGACTAAGTCTAAGACACTCCATATTTATATAAATGTCTTTATCTATTTCAGGTTTGGATGGAAAACAATACGTAGGCACAGAAAATTGATACAATTTACTTGCTTTGAAAAGTCTAACTGTGAAGGATTCATGTATCAAATTAATGCTTGTAAAAGGATTTGTTAAATAAAATTATTTTTTGGTACAAATAAAACATGTCATCTTTCTAAGTGATATTTTCATTGAATAAATAACATGTGTTCAAATTTGCCATCAATGCCTTCCTCAAATGCTGCTTATTTTAGGTTGTTGGTCAGTCTCAGAGTTTTCATATGAATTTTCTCTTTCTGGAGGTGGGAACTTTGGTATGGTTCTCTTCCTCCTGCCGCGTATCATCCTTATCCTGACTTGACACAACTAACTTTGTGATCTATGGAAAGTTCACATTAAACGAAAGGGAAGCTATGGACATTAACAACATATGGTTGACTCCACTTGCGGTGAAGTCAGTTGTAGTGATTTTCAGATGTAGTGACCTACAGGCTGTACGGACAATTTGAAACAAAAGGTCAAAGCTGCAAAGTCTGATGACCTTGATATCTGAAGACTTAATTTGTGACTGAACAGCAAGGAAAAGTATGGAGTACTATTACTATGTAAAGTTGCTGTACAGAAATCAAAGTGATTCAACCAGTACATGTAAGATTAAATTAAATATGAGCTCTTTTATAGAGTATATCCACTTATTTATGCTCATGTTAATTATGCTAAGGGTTCCCTGGCAGTCCTTTCTCATTCATTAACCTTCTGAACTCCATGAGGAGCCTACATAGGAGCAGCCATCTTACTACTTATACTACTCTAGCACACTGACAAAATCTTCGACTGTCTTTAGTCGGGTACTTTTTTTTATACCTGAGTGGGATCAGAAAATGTGTGTAAAGTAAAAAGCTCTTTCACAGAACCCGACATTGCCCCTGTCATTAGGATGCGACACCCCTTGCCCTTCAGCTTGAGTGCCTACCACTAGACGACTAGATGGCATGTTTAGATGCCATGGCCGGCAATAGACATCAATTTTAAATAAATATCCTGTTTTCCTAGTGGAATCGTGACTTTAATCATTCATCTTCATCCAGACAAGGGTCTTGGTCCAGTTATTAAATGTGTTCTAGACTTGTGAATAATCATATGAACTCTTGGATCTACACTTTAACTGTTACCCATCACAACCCCTTTCATTCTGGAACCAGAGCAATTTAACTTGTATCAAAATACATTCTCTAAAAAGGTTAATTAATTGCCTATGTACCAAGGAATCAAGAAAGACAGATGTTGTAATTTGTATAGTAAAAATTTATTATGTCTCTTGTATCACAGGGGACAATGTCAAAATATATCCGCACATAGTGAGCAATTAAAATCAAAATCATGCCAACAAAATCTTTGTTGTTTGTCAAAGTTATATGGAATGGAAGAAAGGTGACATAAAACATAAGATAACCTCATCCTTTAGCATAATAATATGTGGACAGGTAACTTGTTTATCCCTTAATGAGAAGAAAAACATAATATTGGAAGTGTATCAACATTATTTCGTCAGGTATATATATATACTGAGATGAGAGGAAAAAAAAATTATCCGCTTACTAAAATGAGTATTATATCCATTCTGATCAACAGAAATGATTTAAAAATCACAGAAGCTTGTGACTTTGGAAAAGGGGGTTAGGTCTGTTTAAGTCCTTTACATTTAACTTTGTATTTGAATTTCGGCACTGATATTCTGTATGCTTTTTAGACAGAAGTGAAATGTATCATCTGTGAATTCTGGACTAATTCTGTTGATTAGAATGGATACAGTACTCATTTTAGTCAGTGGATAATATTTTTAAACCTCTCAGTACAATTATAATATAATCCTGTTGTCAGTAATCACAGTGCCAAACAAAAACAAAAACTACAAAATCAACAAAATCAACAACAAAAAAATCAACAAATCACAACAACAGTACCCCTGTCAAATCACAGATAATGCACTATCACAAATATGTAGGTGTCATAATGGTAAATTCATGCTCCTGGCTATAGCAATGACAATCAAAAATCAATAAGGAGCAAAAAAAAAAAAAAAAGATATCTGTACTTTGAAAATGAATGAGTACAGAGTTTTGGACCATGAATGATATTTAAGTGGTCCCGTTATAACAATAACAGGGATTCTCCAGATCCTCGTTTTAATCTTTTTCTTTTATATACATCGGATACATAATATATTTGCTAAATACATGTACATGTATTTGTAAAAGGAACATGATACACGTATAACAATAATTTTACGCTGATCTCATGATCACTGTTATATCTTGTTTCCATTTAATTTTCTTCAACGAACGCATTTTTATAAAGCAAACAATATCAGCATTGATTAGTTAATGCTTCATCAAGTGAGTGAATTCTTTTACAAGTGTGATTATTATCAATTCAGAGACCTTATTACAAGATTTTGAGTCTTCTTATGGACTCATTTTGTTTTCATACTTATACATGCAATGCGTGTCTTCAAATGGCAATTTCGACCATGACTTACATGCAAAGGTGCAGTGAACATCATAAATGAGTAAATGAAACATGATTTTACCTTTATTGAAGTACACACTTGCTGGAACCAGAATTGTTGGCCAGAGAAAATGGTGATGGTAATTATGAGGATAGTTTTGGTTGTGCTGAAGTTCATGATAAATAGAAGGAAGATGATGATGCAACAAATGTATTATCACACAGACACACACACACACACACACAAACAAACACACAAGATTTGTCTTTTTTCTTAAACTACCATGCCCGATTGTTACATTTGGGATTCTTCTTGTTTTTCCACTAAAATAATTGAATGATGAACATGAAAACTTTTAAGCTTTTCTTTCAATGCTTAAGCTGCATTATTGAAAAGAAAAAATACACAAGTACATGTATATGAATGTCAAGATTTTTTTAATGCATGGACAAATGAATTTTTGGTAATATTTCTTGCTTCTATTTTTCTTGCCCTTTTACAATGATTATTATTGCCATTTCAATGAACAAGTGTTCAATTATCTTGTCATAGGCAATTTAAATACACTCAAAGAATTACATGTACAAAGCTTTCAATATTTCTGTAGCACCACAAAAATAAAATTGAGTATAGTGCAGACATAAAGATAAATGTATTAGTTTTTAAACAACAATCCTCTCTATTGAAAAAAACCACAATTTTCTTCGATGATGTCCTTCACTGAATTAATTACCATATATATATATATATATATATATATATATACACTGTAATTATACAGTGGTATCAACATATAAAAATGCTTAACTCTTAGTAATCAAATTGACATTTTTATACTGACGTCCATTTGGATCATATGGCAAATGCTGTGTATCCCTTGCATCAAATGCACTTTCAATAGGTGCATTTTGTTTCTGGTTGGGCTCATGTCTCACAAGTGCTAGCTAAATTAAGTGAGGCCTAGATCAATACAATGGTAAGAAGTTCAATTCATGTATTCACATTTTCTGAACCATGTCTTATAGGCATTTGGAAATGGGTGAAGCATTAAAAAAACAAGATTTTTAATTCAATAGATTAATTGCATTTTAATCATCAAATCATTCTTGTGAGCAGGGAAAAAAGATGATTTGTCTTACAGTTATCATGTTTTTATGGATCTCAATGCCAAAGAAAGACAACAAAAAAAAGGGAGCCACAGTAATTTCAATCAAAAAATGATTTTAAGAGAATTTATCTTCAAGTTCATTCTACTGCACTAAATTTTTGGATATTTTGCATATCTTTCTACCAATATAATTTTTGTGTCTACACATTAATTTTGACATTTTCTAAACAGCAACAAAAACAAGGAAATGACTGCATTTACTTTCAACATGAGACAAAGAGCATCCATAAACAAAATATAAAGTGATTACATGTACAAAAATTGAATATACTGTATAATGACACCAACTCATACCTGGAACTCTATGGACGGATCAGGTCAGAAAAATAAAAAACAACAGTCAACATCTAATTTTACCATTTAAATAGGCTGAATGTCAAGCAACTGCAATAATGAGGAATGTTGAAGCCTGAAGCAAGATAAAACATTGGAAAACTCATGGAGTAAAAATTTGTAAAACATTACCAACAGTAGCTGAAGATAAAGAGAACATGTATTCAGCAAAGTAATAAAGTAGACATAATTAATCAAAGCATACAACAACAGAGAAAGCAAAAAACCTTATAAGATTTGTCCAAGCAAAATGATAGCAAGACTATCATTACTTATTCTGACCAAGACTTATTCATAAAAACAATTTCAGGAAAATGTGTTTAAAGTAATAAACAATATTCTGGTATTAATTTATTACCTGTGTAATCATCAACAAACAACAAAACAAAAACAGGAAAGTTAGAAAAGAAAGAATGAAAGGAAGAGGGAGAGGAGAGAGAGAGTATAATATATTCATGTAAATACAAATGAAAAAGTAAGAAAAATACTATGAATACAAGGGAAAACACTTGCACAATGCCTAAGTAATAATGATTATTCAATAATGAAGGATGTCTCGCGAAAAACTTAGATAAAGGATTGCAGAGTGAAAAGATGAACAATTTCACCTCAGCAAAGAAAGTGTCCTGATTCTTATATATGTATTTAATACAAAACGTATTGCTTGTTGCGTTCTTTCAAACAACATGAAACTCAAACTGCCCAACAAGGAAAGCACAACACAATACATGTACTGCACTACTTCATTTTGCATTTAAACTTGTACCGGTACTCAATAGAAAGGTCTTATAAATATACAGTGCACACCTGATATATCGACATATGCAGTACCAGATGATTTAGGTCGATATAAGAGAAAGTCGATATAAAAGAAACCTATTTAAAATAAAGATTTTTTTGTGTACAAGAGTGTTTACTGCAAAAGAGTGGTTTTTGAGGCTGCAATGTTTGCACCATTTCAACACTGAGATCTCTGTTGTCTCAACCTTAGTACATGTAACAAATTCTTCTGCTGTTTTCTAGAGAGATGCCACACTAGTTATAGACTTCATTGGCTTTTTCAGCTCACTTGTATCATCTGAAGGCAGAAGGTATGGTGGCATGTCCTATGATGTCCCTGCCGTTTTGCATAATATGATTTGTGTCTGTTATTTTGTCCCATGCCAACATCCTGTCATTTAGTAGTGTAGGGCAAGACAAACAAAAAGACTGATTTGCGTTTCACTCTCACTAAACCCACTTCCTTTCTATCTAACTGTCTAATTTGGGCCTAGAACTACTAGAAGAATGTGACTGTGACAGTGGGGATGGGAGGCATCTGTAAGCATTGGTGAAGGTGTGGGTAAGAGAGAGGGGTGGGGGGATCTCTTTGTCCACAATAACCTTTGGACCGTTTAGCTGGCTAATTTTGATCATTCACATGTCGATATATCAGATTCAAGAGTGACAGGGTGTCGATATTGAGGAAGGAACTTAGTAATAGTTAATAGGGGAAAAAAAACGGACCTTACAAGTCATGTCGATATAAGGGAAAAGTCGAAAGAAGTGATGTCGATATAAGTGGTGCGCACTGTAAAAAGAAACTCACACAGGCAAACTACAACCTACACAGCTGAGCTGTTAAAATAACAAATAAAGCAAAATATATATAGATTGTTACAGATACTACACTATACTGAAAGGACCAACACAGGGTCATGTGCAAGAAAAATAAATCCACAATGAGGGTTCCTAGAATGCGACATCAATGGCTGTCCACATCATGTCAAAGTTAAAAATGCTTAAACATATTCTTAAAACGATTCAATGAGTTGAATACTGAAATCATTTTCAGATACAAACATGTAGGCGTCCCATTGTTTAAGGGGAAGCAGGCATTGAGCAAGGACCATGATCTGGAATTCTGCATAGGCAGGCCATTATGAGCCTAAAATAAAATTCCACATCTAAAGAACCAAGAGCAGAGTCCTTGAACTTTTCCACAGAAATCATATCAATCAGCATCGGGGCACACATGAAACATGAAGGACAAATGGACATGTAAGTATTTAACATCAATATGATGTGATTGTTAGAGTTTTCAATGTTCCCAACCAAACACAGTATTTTGAGCAGTTTCTTCATAGACTACTTAAAACAAGTCTCGTGCAATTATTGATGAAACACCAATCAAAAGATGTCATGGGTTTTGAGACACATTAGCCACCCCTTGAGATAAAAAAAAAAAAGAGACAGGGTTGAATTAATGTTATTAGGATGAATTATGTGTACCCAAATCATTAAATCTCACCCATGATACATCTACTACTACTAGTACTACTGTGGCCACTCCTACTCCATTTACCACTACAACGATTACTACTGTTACTACTAAAAACAACAAAAAATAATAATAATAAATAATGGGAAAAAGAATAACGATAATGATAATAATAATAATAATGATAATAATACTAAAACAATGATAATATCAAGAATAAATTCAGGTACAATGGAAACAAGATATATCACATTCTGCAGTGAAATTGGCGGTCTAACGGGCTTGGCGTTATATTGGGGTCAAGTAAATCTTTGTTCATAGTGATTCACACCACGCTGAATCGGATGGACAATCAAAAAGGCCAAGTGACAACAGTGCTAAAATCCTCTCTAACATTAAATCTCACTCACATCAACCTATACATATCTGTCAAGTAAAATGCTGTCCCACGTCTTATTTTTAACTTTTCCTCTGGCAATAAAACATCTAAGTCACCAGCCAGCTTTTTTGTTTGCATTGAATGCTGGGTTGTTGTTTTTTTAGCTCTGATTTAAAATTCATTGACCAATATGGTAAATTCATAATGTAGTTTTAGGTCGAGAAGAAAAAGCATTTTTCCTTTAAAAGATTTTATCCAAAGTATTAATACCCTCCACCTCCCTCGGGGGCCCACACAGACACATCCAACATCATTTTGCCTTACGTTTACAGATAGCCATAACAACAGAATGAGTTTACTCCAGGCATCTAACAATACAGAAGTGCTCAACTACAGCGGCACCCGGGAATATCCCTACAGCAGGACCTTTCTGGAATCCCCGTTTTTTTTTTCTCAAAGTAACTCTATTACCTGTGCATGGATTGAACGGGACCAAGAAAGGCCAGAACATGGATATATAGCAGTACCTAAGCCACTAAACCAAAGGCTGAGAGTGGCATAGATTGAACGAGCATTTACGCCTAGTCTTAATTTAAAAAGCCAGACATATTTTTCGCTTTTACCCCCTAGCACCACAGACTTTGTTGAGTGCCCAGCTTTGTTGAGAGTGTGTGTGTGTGAATGCCCCTCTCTAGGCATTGGTGTAGTGTGTGTGTGTCTCGTGGTGATAGTGGGATGAAGGGCTAGGGCCTAAACATCAACATGTCTCTACAAGTAGACATATAATAGGCACTCTGAAATAACAGTTAGTACAAGTGGGGTTCTGGCCCTATACATGGGGATACACGGGCATAAGTCAACAAGTGTTGCTTTGTCAAGCACTGATGGTACCGGCTGTGTGTTGTTAATTTTTTTCTATATTTTCAGTAGTTCCCCTTTGCATCCCTTTAGCGGGAACAACCCCATAGCAGGATTTTTCCCCTGGAACGAGAAGTCCCGCTGTAGCCATGTTCTACTGTTATAGTAATGAAATTTATTTTTATAGTTTATAGCACCCATTCCCAAGAATATGTCTCTACGCGGGATTTTTTTTTAGACATTTTGTAACAATTGCAAAAATAAATCCTGGTTAATAAACTTCTGGACTGCCTCAGCACAGCCTTTGAGAGTACTACTTTTCATAACTTAGAGGTTTTACTTTAAATATTTAATTATATCCAAAGCCCACAAAAATTAATCACCCACCAGCCGTCACTGTGAAAGGGGCACTTGGCCATTGTTGGTCGTCTCTCTGATTAGGTATGGTGTGAATGAGGTCAATGACAGACCTAATGACAGCATCACACTACTCAAACACATTGATCAGTTACACAGACAAATGTATATATATATACATACACAAATCTATGAAAAGCAATACCGGGTATATCTATAGAAGTAGAAGTTTGACGAGCTGACTGAATCCCAAGGGTCCTACCATGGATTATTTTAAGGATAGCCAAGATAGCAGACCTATTTGAAATAAAACACAACTTTTTTTTAATTATCACTATCACAGGTTGATCACTTTTTTCTTCTTTACACAAGTTGTAGTTTTTGGTTCTCTTTAAACCCAAAATAAATGTAACAAAATTATATCTCATGAAAAGAGGTGATTTCACTATTTTGCCCGAAAAAAAAAAAAAAAGTAAGGCAAACATCCTCATATTTTTGTATTTTCTAGCATGTGCATTAACTTTATCACAACTACTTTTCTTATTGTCTACTGAACTATTGGACAGGAAAAGTCATGATAAATCTATAAAAATCAAAGTTAGACGACAAAATGAGACAAGGGATGTAATGTATTTCTATCTCAACCCTGGCCTGTAGCTGCCACTATGGATTTGTGCCGCAGTCATGGACGAAGACTTCCTCAAAGTCAGCATCTCTGTTGAACATTGGAAGGTAGAGTGCTCTTCTGTATAACACCTCTGGATAAGAAAAATTTCAAAGGGATTACAATAGCGATATATAGTATTTATATAGAACTTAATACTATTCATAAAGCATTTGATTCCAGTTTGAAACCAGCTCTAAGTGCTTTAAAATTACAAAGAAAAGCGTAAAAGTAGAAAACATAAAACATTGGACAAAGCGAGAACCTAAATCACTATAAATGCTAAAACAAAACAAAAAAGGGATACATACATTGTATAAATAATAAAAGCTATAATTTGAGTTTGAGGTAAAGGGAGCAAGAGTCAGCTCTACATAATTATGCTGGAGACTGTGCTTTTGTTTTGTTTTTATTTTTTCATACATTTTTTTTTTCTTTTTTTTTTTTTTGAGGGGGGGGGGGATTTAAAAAAAAACAAAAAAACAACACGCTTCCTAAAGTCATACAGCCACCATTTTTGCACACATATCAAGTCTAAACTAGTACAATTCAATAAAATAAATAAAACAGAAGGGCAATATCTTTTATAGTAATCTTTTTACTTTTATGGTTATCTTTTTAGGATTTTTAAAAAATTGAAATGTACTAAAATTTGTTGCCTTTCTTAAATTTTTTGACATAATATTTGTTGCCCAATAAACCAAACAAACAAACAAAAAAAAAAAAAAAAAAAAAAGAGTCATATGCTTTTGTTGTCCTGTGCATTTTATAGACTTTGATACATGGGTAGATTCAGTTGCTTTACTTCATTTCCCTTTCCCTTTTCAAGCATTGACAAGTTTTGACTCGGATTTATTTGAGTACGTTCACATCACATAGACTGAGAAATGAAAGTAGAACTAATAACCACACTCTTGCCTTCATATTCCATTCCTGAAAAAAATTACCGGCTGATAGCGATAAAACTTCCCATGAAATGAAAAGGATGAACTTTTAATTTTCTCTTGCTATGATTTTACTACCTTCATATATGTACATTACACAAATTTATACATTTATACCTTATATGTATACATACCCTGGCCCTTTCTGCCTCTTACTAAATTATTTTATTGTCAGCCTATTCACAAACAATGTATACATTTTTGTGTGCATGCGTTCATGTGTGTGTGTGTGTTTTATTAATGTAAATGTTTTAAAAGTAATCGAGCAATTTACTGAATTTCCCCATGAGGGATGAATACAGTTTAATTGAATTGAATTGAATTGAACTGTAAGAGGTGGTGCACAGTGTTTGCCAGCTTTTTCTGTGCAGTAAAAAATTCAATACTTGTGCTTGCAGGGGGTGTATGAACCACCTCTCAGGGGGACGGGAGGGGAAGGGGGGGGGGGTGAGGGGGTGCATGAAGCATCTCCAAAGAGATGGACTCATGAAAAGTACATGTACCTAATAGTGATGAACAAAAAAAACTTTACATTTTTGTTTTCTCATGCCCATAAAGCATGCTCTTTAAAAACACACGTTTTAAATATATATCAATTGAAAGAGAAATGACAGATGATTCTTAAAATCATAGTTTTATCAAATGGCGAGATTCCATTTCCATGCAACGAATGGTGCAATGAAATGACAAAAAATCACCACTTGGCAAATGGCGCTCTCGGGCTTAATACGAGGCTTGTCCGGAAAATAACCAAGTTTTCCCGATATCTCGGGAACTAATCATAATTTTTGGAATCAACAAATTGCAGGTGCTTTTTGCACTAATAACACAAATTTTGAAGTTCCTCGGTGACCGGGTGTATTTTTTATGACCAGGTAAAGATGGCAACCACCTTAAAGAATTGGTCAAAGTTGAAAGTCAGAGCTGTACTT
>JBCHJU010281853.1:0-14976 GCA_039654505.1 Plocamopherus imperialis
CTCTCTCTCTCTCTCTCTCTCTCTCTCTCTCTCTCTCTCTCTCTCTCTCTCTCTCTCTCCCTCTCTCTCTCTCTCTCCCTCCCTCCCTCCCTCCCTCTCCCCCATCTCTTTCTCCCTCCCTCCCCTTCCCCCTCTCAATTTCTCTGTCTGTTTGTCCATCTGTCTCTCATTTCTAGATTCTATAGATAAGCTGTCTTGAAAGTACATGAATTCTTTAGAATAATATCTCTCATAAAAAAAGTGATGGGATTGCTTAAATGAACTTTTATTTCATAAAGCCATTAAACGCAGAAGTTGCTTTTTTTTACTTGGAAAATATTTAATGTGTCTATTTGTCTTCTTCTTCTCATTTCTTTCTCTTTTTTTTTTCTAAGGCAAATAAGCCAATAGAAGACCGGAGAGTGGAAGGGAAATTGGTAGGAACAGACAAGTACTTGTTTGGAGTCTTTGACGGCCATGCCGGATGTGCTTGTGCTCAGAACCTGAAAGAGCGACTCTTGCAATACATTGCGGTGTCAATGGCCGATCAAAATACCCTGAACAATGTCTATGAAAAAGGAATGCAAGGTGCTAAGGATTTAATAACTTATCTCCCATCAAGCCCAGTTGATGATGTGAGCCCTGACCTTGCGTCAGTGCATTGGCAGAGTTTATTTAACTATGTGAATGACTCTTTGGACATGATGATATCAGACTCTACAGTGAGTTGATACTTTTTTATATATATATTATTCAATTTTTGAGTTTTTCTTTTTCACTTATAAGTTATATGTTGATGAAGTGTGACACGTGTTAAAACAGATTTTGCTCAGTCAATTGGTCAAACTCACTGAAATTTGGTTGCTGAATATACTCATGAATAATCTGCCCTTGTTCATATTCTGCACCCCATACTAGAATGACTTTATTTTGTTCTCAAGCTTATAACACCTGTATAATACGCACCAACTTTTTCAGAAAAATTGGAAGTTTTCAGATAAAGAACATAGCATTGAAACAGATGTTTACTGACCAGTAAATTTGAGAATCCACTCTAGAAAGTCATCACAATGGAGCCCTGCAGCATTGTCTTGTGCAGAAGTAATCTGCCACTTTGTGTATTTTCACAACCGAAAGTGGCCAGGATATTTTTTTCATAATCTCTTCTTCAATGCTGAAAATCATCTGAGGAGTATTGGGATTTATTGATGGTATGTTGTAATACAGGACAGGGATACAACACACCGCTTACTTTGGAGTATGTGTAATGTTTTTTGGGCCCTAAAGTGCATATTGTAGGCAGATAAAAGTGTTATTATGTTTATTTAACATATTATGTATTACTGGATGTTATCAAAGAAAGAAAATGTGATGGAAAACTTGAAACAATTGATTTTTCTATTGTGCTATTTTTCTAATAAATAATCTTTCTTTTTTTTTTTTTTTTTTCAAATTGTGTAAAGTCAAAGAAAAATCAACTTTTGTAAAGTCCAAGTAATATTTTGCTTTATAAATACTATAAATGCATATATATGCCACTGTATCGACTTAAATAATTAATTTTTTATTTTGTTTAAAAGCGTGTCTTTTCATAAAGTTAAATCGTCTCCACTGTTGCCCTCAGTTATAACCTTTGTTTGCCTCTAACTACAACCGTATCTTGCTTTGATTTGCAGATCAAGGAGGCTCTTGCCACGGCATTCATGCGCCTTGACCATGACATCTCAAATGAAGCAGTATTCCATCCTGGAGACCAAGGGTTGCGCTCCGACGTTATCAACATTGCTTTCTCTGGAGCTGTAGGCAGTGTTGCTTTCATTGACGGTCTCGATGTCTATGTGGCTAACGTAGGCGACACTCAAGCCGTCATAGGAAGTCATGCCATTGACTCAGCGGATTGGCAAGCCACAGTTCTGACCAACAAGCATGATGCACAGAATGTAAATGAAGTAAAAAGGTTAGCAATGAAGCATCCAAATGAGATTAATAACATTTTAAAAGCAGATCGTTTATTCGGTGAACTCGAGCCGCTCCGAGCTTTTGGGGATGTGAAATACAAATGGCAAAAGAAGGACCTGATACACCTCAAGAAGATCGTGGCCATGGCGAAAGACCCTGACCTAGCTCCCTATAAGCACCTGACAATCCCCCGGTATTACCGCACCCCGCCTTACTTGGACGCAGAACCAGAGGTGACTCATTACCGTTTGTCTCCCAAAGATCGTTTCCTCGTCATGGCTACTGACGGTTTGTGGAATTCGGAGGGAATGTCTCCCGGCAAAGTCATCTCTCTTGTTGGGCACCACTCAGAAGGGCAGCAAACCCTGGGGATATACAGGCCCTCGCAGGGCATGACGCTCACTTCCCTGCATGGGGAGCTAACGAAGAGGAAACAAAATTTGGCCAAGAGAGCAGTAGACGAAAACGCAGCCACGCATCTACTGCGCCACGCCTTAGGCTTGGAGCATGGACACCTATCAGCTCAATTGACTTTACCAGAAAAGCTTGTGCGATATTATAGAGATGACATCACAATCTCCGTCATCTTCTTTAATCAAGATTACATCAAGGACTTCACTCGTGTACATTAGTTTAACCGTCTTCTTTGTGGATGGACATATATTCTGAATCCTGTTACTTTCGTACCTTGGACTGCATGCGTTTTTGAAAAGATGAGCTGTGATTCTCACTAGCATGCTGCTAAATTCCATTACTGTATGTTTCTGTTTGAAAGTGTTGTGCCAAATGGATTCTGAGTCTGCTGTTTGTAAAAGATGGTCCCCCCATTTTGACTTGCTTCTGTGATGAATTCTTCTCTTCTTTTTTTATTTTTATTTGGATACCAAGGTGTGATTGATTCTGCGTAGTGTATTGAAACAACAATATTTCAAGATTTAACAATACTTCCAGTAAAATGAGAGTATAAAGATAAAAATAGTACACTTAACTTGTTTAGAGGTAGTTTTTGCTGTAAATTTGGTTGCGCAAGTTGATTTTTGGTTGGTGCTTGGGAAGGCATGCCTTCGAAATATCATGTGCTTTATTAGGAACTATTCAATTGACTATATTATGTTAAATCAAAAATATCCCCTCACCGAGTGAGATCTACTGGCATAGCTTTTTAAAACATTATTTTTTTATTTTTTTTTTTTAAATATTTGATAGTGTACATTTTGTGTTTTAACTTGTTTATTTTGTTTTGTTTTTTGCTGTGTTGCTGGGGCTGTTTTTACAAAGGCAGTGTTGTTCTTTTATTTTTTTCTTCAGTTTTAAGAAGTTTGAAAACTAAATGTCTTAAAAAAAAAAAAACCCAACAAAAGCATAAAGCATGATTTGAAGAATGTTTAATAAAATTGGATAGACCGACTTTTTAGAGAGCTACTTATGTTGAGAGCCTTCTCCATTCAGAGGATTCAGGTGATAAGGACTATTCCAAATACCAGTTATATTTATCTTTTTTTCAGGCCACAAATTATTTACCAACCTACCCACCCCCATCCCGTTTGCCCATTCATTGCAATTGCAGCACTGTCAAATTGAATTGTATTTTTATGCAGTGTGTAAATTTAGTTTAGAGAAAACTTGAGTTCAACTCTTTTATTTTTCTATATTGAGATTTTATTACTCTGGTGACTGGTACTTTAGAATGATTATTACTTCAGTATTTTTTTTTATTTTTTTTTTTATTGATACATTTGTTCTGTGATGATAAAGGCCATTTAAGCAAAAATGTATGAATCCCCTCATAACTCAACTCCTGATTTGAGGCTAACACAAAGTTTATGCAGAAGCCATTTCCATTGCTTTTCTCCTTATATCACATCCATTGTATCTTAAATCTCACTGGCATCTCCCTTCTCATGGCATTTTTCATAATGATTCATTTCAAATGACTTTAAACAACCTGCTAAATCTGTCACTAGGATTTTCATTTTTCGATAACTAGGGTAACCTTCACGTCACAGTTGTATTGGGTGTAAAATGGAAAAAAAAAGTTTTAATAAATTGAATCAAAATTGAAATCATCTTCTGCAATCTTTACACTTTACTACTCATCTACCTAGTGATTTGATAATCCTCTGTGCCATGTTGTTGCATTGGTATTCCATGTTACAGGCCATCAGGGGCTGTCACTTTAACCTTTTGTAGAATTTCCTTTATTATTATTATCATACACACTCAACTTGTTTTAACTTGAATGAGTTTTACATTGCATGATTAGAAGTAAAATGTTTTTACATGTGGTAAAATTTGATTTCTTTGCATTCATAAACATGTACTTAAAAATTAGAATTTGTATACACATCTTATCGTTAGAAAAGTGTGAAGATAAGATAAACTTCTATATATATACTGTGTGGCCCCTCCCCAATATGTCCCCACTTTGAGAGAGCTGAATTTTAGACATGTTTAAAACTGTGATGAATGGGAAAGTGCACATTATCTTGTTAAATTTTCACAATTTTGTATGCCTCTTTGTCAATCCGTTTGAAGTGATTGAATGCTATTTATACTACTTGAATACAATTCATTTGAGTGATTGAATTCATTATTAACTTCATATTGGATAAAAGAACCATGTTTGCAGCATCAACCACAAGAGAATTGTGAGCTGTCAAAGTGGAGACGTTATATTGGGGGCCACCTGGTTACTTTATAAATCTGAAATTACCACCTATTTGGACACCGGCTAAATGGACATTTCGCCTTCATGGACGTTTTTTCCGTGAAACAGAATTTTTATCGAAATCATCCCTCTAATTGGACGGTCTAAAACCAAAATTTCGGCTAATTGGACGTTTAGATTCGGGAAAATGGTTTGACCAACAACATTCTTATGTATTCAAGGGCCAGGTAGAAACCAACTTTGTGTATGAATAGGCTATTATGCTCCAGGGTGCTGAGAGAAAGGAAAGGGAGGTCTGGCAAGGGTTTATGGCGGGTACTAGTCCAGGTGTAAATACAGAGCTAAGGTGTCAAAAATTGCTTCAGGGCATGACGGCTCTCAGGCATACAATTCACTGCCTTGGCCTACACCATTACGGTGTTGTTGGCCAATCATATCTCATCTTAGCGTTTAAGTGACCATCCCCTCAACCCATCATGTAGGAAAGTCTCTCTAAGCAGAAAGTGATAGATTTAATCTGTCACTGACTGCTTCATGCTATGGAAACCGGGATAAGCTCCAGCGCTGTGAGCCGAGGATACATAGACCAAAGTGTACTAGATCTTCTGTCGTTAGTCAACAGTGTCTAGATAGATAGATCTATCATGGTCGAGTGATGCACAGGAACTGCCGGGTTGTAAGGAAGATCATCACTTATAACGAGAGTAGGATACAGAGGAGATTCATATATCAGCCCTGTGCTTAAATCATCAGGTTTCACATTTAATATTATTTGAGTTATGCACAGAATTACAGTTAATAGAAAAAGTATTTACGTAATGTTCCAGCTCTTCCTTTGTTCATATACTTCCTATATATTAATATCAATAATATTATCCGGTACAAATTATATTTATTAAATGATCCCCTCTCCTGTATAATCTGTATAAATCGTATTTTTGTATTTTGTATGTGAGGGTAATACATGTACTAATACAGTCGACGACACTGATAAGCACAATGCTTTTGCGGAGACTGAAGCGCGCTTGAAGCCAAAATTACAAAAATAATATGTGAATTGCTCCCCTTTCGTGCATTATTTGGGAAGTAAGCATATACATGTAGCATAATATATGACTTGGGGGGAGGGAGGCTGGCTATACGGCACGAAACCTCAGTGCAGTGTCAAAGGGTGGAGGGTTGGGTTTTGAAGCCTACCCCTACCCCTCCTCCTCCCCCCCCCCCCCCCCCCATCTCTCTCTCTCTCTCTGAGACTGAGAGCGACTGTGTGGGTGGTGTTTTGATTCAGCGGACAGCGAGTGGTGTGACTCCCGTCCGCATGCCCACTGCATTGAACACGATGGCCCTCCTTTCAAGTCAGATGTGAATCGAGATATTGATCCACTAACCCGTTCGTTAACCTGCGGGCACCAAGACAGAATGATTCGTAACCCAGAGGTTAAAGAAAAATGCGGACCGTCCTAACACTAGTACATGGTCATCATGAATTGCAAAAGGATGAGGAGGGCAAATAAAAAATATATGAATACGCAACAAACATCAGTGCAATGCAAACAATTTATCATGTATTAGTCTGAAAATTTTTCACCTAAATATTGATGAAAAAAGATGTGGATGATGTGGACATGTACTCTTTTACTTTTGTGAACACGGTTAAATTAGCACTGCTGATTTATAAAAGTAAATGACAATATCTCTCTCTTCTACTTCTTTTTTTTTTCAAACAGACCTGAACTTCATGTAGAAATCGAGTCATCAAGGAAAGAAAAGAAAAGGCTCAGAAGAATTTTGCGAGAATTTGAAGAGGATTTCCTAATCCAGCATGGCAGGTATGGAGGAATTCAAGTTACTAGAGTGCTAAAAGTGTATTTTAAAAAAGGAATGGAGGGCAATGGGAGGGACACAGCCAGAGGTAGGTCGACGAAAGGAGGAGAGAATTTTGGAAAAATTATTTTAGCTTTGTAAAAAGGACAAGATTTTTTTTTTTTTTTATTAAAAAACAAAAACAATGTAAGTTACTTCACTGTTTAATTTTTTTCCAATGATCTGGTTTAATTTTTGGTGTCATACTTTATCTGTCTCAATTTTTCACAGAAAAGTACAAAAAGAAGACAGATACCCATTGCAAACAGAATATAGTGAATATAAAGTGAGTATATGTTCCGCCCCTTAGTGTAATGTTTCTGAGAAGGGAGATAATATTCTTTTAACAGAGTAATTAATGCAATTAAATGAATATCTTGATTTGAATTTTTAAAATTTGCAATATTTTATGCATAAAATTTGGTTGTAGCAGCTAAAAGCTACTTGTATATTCGTTAGTTTTCTTTAAAATAACAGATTTAACTTAGAACGGAGGAATGATTGATTATTTCATTCTGAGCATTATATTATATTACTAGTTAAGATTGTGGTAAGTTGAGGGAAAAAAAAAGAAAAGAAAAGTGAATTTGATTTTACTGTAAAATTTTATATAAAGTTGACAAATAATCAGTCAATTGTATCTTTTACATGCATGTACACTGCATTCTGTTTGAAGTCTACACCATGGCACCAAGAACTTAGACTTTGAAGAGGGCTGAATGAACCACAATCTTTGGCATACAAGACACACCAGCATACAAGCCGTGCCTCATACATTTTTAAAAACTGAAAGTTTTTTCCTTACATGAGCTGCACTGGGATATAGGCTGCAGCCACAGAAATAGTGAGCTCTCATAAACACAGTAGGCCTAGGCCTTTGGCTGCAGAAACTGATAACAAGTGTTTACTCATACTCATTAAGCATGTTAGCCTATGCATAAACAACAGTTGACCTAGCACAGATCTATGATTATTATTAAATCTGCAAATGGAAAATGTTTCATCACATTGGCCAACTCATAATAGGCCTACAATTACACACTCTACACACTCCTCGTAAATACACCCATAACAAAACATGTATTTTTATCCATAAATCTTCATATTAGCACTCCTCAGCAATATATGTTGATTCAGCATTCTGTGGTGTCAATTTTATATTTGTTTAAAAATGAGCCCATTCTTACGGATTTGATGATGAAAATATCAACTTCCGGTAATAGACCCAAGGATGCCATTTAGAGTTGGGTTTTTTAAAGCCTTGATTATCAATCAATGCATGACTATTCAGCACAACACCCACCCCTGTTTTCCTCCTTACAGAAAGTGAAAGCAAGAATGCGCTTGTTGGAAGCACTAGTTTTAAAACATCAAGAATGAAGCCAGTGTGGACTCCCATCCCTGCGACCCCTTTGTGCTTTCATCAACTTATCACAGACTTCCACTACTCTTGAAAATCAAGTTTGAATGGGTCCCATTATTATTTTCTTTTTTATTTCTCAGACTTTTGTTTACCTTTTATATTTTGTTTTTGTTTGTTTTGTTATGGTGAATTTTTTGTTTGTTTTTGGACTTAAAGTGTGTATGTGTATATTGGAGGTTGGGGTAGGGGTCGGGTGGGGTTTGTGTGCGTTGGGTTTTCTTTTTTGTTTTTGTTTTTAGCTCTTGATTCACTCAACATAGTTGGTGTCATGCTTCCTTTTATCATTGTTGCACATAAAATGGCCATTTTTCCATAGTATCTAGTTTTAGAAAAGAATTAGACTTTACTGCTTACTAAATTTGCCATCAGTCATTTTGTCTTTAAAGTCAACCCCAATTGAAATGTTTCTGTTATTGATAGAGTAATGAACAGTACGTGGTCGGAGGAAAAGTGAGTCATGATTTAATGGAATGTGTCACTGTAGTCAAAACTTATTTATTCTGGTGCCATGGGAGAGCCTGTTTACCCACATCTACATTCTAGTTTGCTAATCACTTCATAAATAGTAGGTAAAGAATAAACATCTGAATTAAGAAGGGAAAATCAATGATCATGATAATAATATTTAAATCATAGCTCTTACATTGTGCACATTCACTCAATCGTGCTCTACCCATATCATAGGATGTCACATAACAGGTCTTTTCCATCCCTGTTGGTGCTTCACTTAATGAATAAATCCTATCATAGTTATTGTTTGCAAAAAGTTATGAATACCATTTTCTCAAAATAACCAACAGTATCGTGCTGTACATAACACAAATATTACTAGTCATAGAATCTCATATGTGCGGATATCATATGTGCAAATACTTAATAGCTAAATTCTACACAAGTAAAAGGGTGACAGATTTCGGCTAGTGAAGTATACAAATAGATACCAGAAAGTCTAATGTAAAACGAAAGGGGCTTCAGTCTTATTTAGCTGGTGCAATAGACCATGAAGCCTTGCACAACCAATTTCGTCATCTTTGTTTCTCACTGGATATCTGATTCCTTTTTTCATTTCATACCATTGCTCATATTCCTATAGAAACATGACAGTTAATTTGATTTGTTGATTTTTTTTTTCAAGCATGCTTTGTTTTTTGTGTACTGTTTTTTATTTCATCATTCACCCTCAAAAGAAATCGTTAGTGGAATATTTTCTTTTTTCCCGTTGTTTTTCCGTTATTTTAAGTTGTTGACCCTTAGGGGCGATTAATATAGTTGGCATTTAATAAGTTGTTTTTTGGGGGTTTTTTTCAGGTTAGTTTGTGATTTAAGTTTTTAGTTATCTTGAATGACACAAGAGATCTGTTTCTCGTTATCCTGCCATTGTGTTAAATGATGAAAATGCCCCTCAGATTTGTCTTTCAGAGATGTTTTGCTTACAATATACACATTGTAAAATAAATGTATAACTTGACTCGTTGTTGAATGAGGTAATGACTTGGATAAAAATGTATAGCAAATATTATGTATTCATGCGTTAATTTTGCTTCTACATATTTCCATGTAGTCATTTTCTGGTCAAGTTCTCGGGTGGTCATTCCTGTAAACTTGTAATTATTTTTCATTGAAATCATCTTACATCTATGTGTGTTTTGTTTTGATCACACACAACTGTTATATTCTGTTGTTTATATTGTTATCTCATTGTTAAAAAAAAATGAATTCCGGAAATCTTCAAAATATTTATTGACAACATTTGTTGATTAAACAAAATAATAAATACTTATTTAGATCTGTTATGATTTATGGAAAAAATTGATCTCCACACCTCTTTTGTATTTTTTGCAGTTTGTAAAATAATATGTGGAAAGGAGTTTTTCATTTGTCTGTTTGAGTTAGTTGTGTTGTCTTCATCTCATAATTGTCCTGATAAATTCAATATCATTTGTAGAAACAAGATTGGAATTTCCAGTATGAATAGTCAAAAAAATAAAATAAACAACAGCCTTTGAGACAAAGAAACTATTGCATTAAGACAGGATTTAATTGTCACTAACATTAAAACCAGTAAAGGATTGAAGAAACAAGTTGTTTGTTCTGCTTTATGTCCAACTGAATAAGAATATCCACAAGATAATTGTAGTGAGAGAAAGATACCATAAATCATTCCATGAAGCAAGTAAAACCATATGTATGTTGTCATAAAGCAGCACAATCAGCTTAGTGTGTTTGAGGCCAACGGTTGTTCCCTATGGATGCTTCATCTAGTTTATACCTCTACTTATTTGGGTACTATTATTTACTTCATTATTGTTCAGAGGAGAAAATCCCAGATGAGTTTTCAATATTTTTTAATCTATATTTTTATACCTGTTTACCAAATTTGAGGATAAACTTTGCAAAAGAAATTTTAAAAAGTAATAAACAAATATATGTTAATGTGGGTTTTTTTGTTTTTTATTTTTGTCACTCATTTCAGGGAACATTTCTAACAGTTAATCAGTTTTGTGTAAATAAAATACTGGTATACCATTCACAACAGGCCTTGACTAGCATTGTTGTACCATAAATATAGGACCCGCTTAAAAATAGGTCCTTTGCGGTCATATACATATTTTCAATAAGGTGTTACACAGTTTTTTGGTACTCTGCATTTCGGATTATTGATGGTGTTGTCACACACTCATCTTACATTATCCTTCTCTAAACCGTCCATAAGACAATAATTTTTCCATTTGTGAACTGTATGGTATCCAATTTAAATAATTTTTTATTAGGTTTAAAAGAAAAGTTTTTTTTACACTTGCATTTTATTGTTTTATTTTACTCATTCACGAAGGAATCATGTATTCAGTTGAACTTTTGAACCATTATGTCATGGTATTTTTGTAAAATTTAATGCGGTATGATACTGCATTAGATCTGTAGGCTAAGTCATTTTTGCCAAATTTCTATTATTACAAGTCATTTTATTGCTGTTTTGTAAGAGAGAGAGAAAAAAACAAAAACAAACATTTTTGCATTCTATCTTCATTCTGTTTCATTTTAATAGGTCACTTAATCCTAAACCAATATTGATTTCAAATGTTTAATTAGTATAATCTTCCTGATATCCTGAATATTATTTTGGATGATTCACATCATGAAATCCTCAGTTTGCACAAAGAAATCCTTTGGCCATTTCTAGATACTGTTCATTGAAATGGCATATTAATAATAACCTTGTATTTTATTTTATTTATTGTTTAAACACTGTGTAAAAACTCTATAAAACAAATATGAACTTAAAATACCATGATTATGCCAATAATAGCTGAACATTTATCAAATTTTTTACCATAATCATGAATAATTATGGCTTGTCATGTATTATTGTTGACATGTTAGGTTGGATTTATTCCACATTAAATGTTTTTGTTCACTGTAATTGTAAAGTCACATTGCTACCTATGTAAAAAGATAAATGACAATGTTATCTTCTTGACATTTACAGATATGCTGCCCACCTCAACCTGTTTACATTAATAACATTCCCATTCCATTCAGATAAAGGGCCATAGCCATATATATGTGGTAGTTGAGGGGAAAAGTCTCCCAACAAAACCTCTTGTAAGGCTGAAAATGGCTTATCAGGCTAACTTTCCTAATAGTAATTTGAATAATAGAAGGTGCAAATCTTTATCAGAGTGTATTTTAAAATTGATGACTTTTAGAATGACAATTTAGATTGTTATAATTTTTGGCCCTAATGTTCTGTATTATAAAGTTTCATAAACTGGAAAAATGGCTGGACTGTGCAGGGTATTTTTAAAGGAATTTAATCGAATTTATGAAATGCATTAGGTTGCAAGTCAGACTCTTCTATATAATATCATATTTTTTTCTTAGATTAAAATGCACATATATACATTATTATATTATATTATGTCATCGGTACAGCTTAATGACAGTCTATGTGGTAAATTCATAATGTATATCAATAGATCCTGAGGTGAAAGTTTTGAAACTTTCTTGAATTAGTTATCACTATCATTAAAAAAGAAATGTCATTAATCACCAATATTTTGAAATATCAATTTGCTACCCATTGATCAATAAATACACAACATAAATATATGGAATTTAGAACATTTCGTTTGTGTTGTGTATAGCAATATTCATTTCACATTTTACAATTCTTCATAAATTCATAGTGGCTGTATTTAGTAAAAGCCATTTTTTATTTTTGTTAAGCATATGCATACATTTTCATTTTCTCTTACCCCTCGCATACTAGGAGTTTTGTCCGTCCCTGTTTAGTCTTTATTAATAACCTTTGATTAAATGAGCCAGTCAAGAGCAATCCCTCTAAACAGGTCTTCCAGCTCAGCTGTTCTAAAAGTATCAAGACATTTACAGTAATTCACAGACAATATCAGGCGAGCACTATAAGGCGGCTGTACTGTAACTGTTTGAATAAATGCTCTCTCTGGCTTGAGAAGCATTCTATCTTCTCATCAGTCATTGCTTGTTCCATCATCTACTAGTTAAGTAGTAGTGCTAGGCAAAGGCAATGTTCAAAACTTACATTTCATAGAATTGAAAATCTGGAATGACTGCTTTATAATTAGAATGAAAGGGACCTTCAGCAATCCATTCACCTTTTCTCATCACACAGTTTTAATCCATACATCACCGTTAGCACTACCTCCTTTTGAATTTGAATTGTTACCTTGGCATCTAATCTTCCTCCTGACAGCTGTTGGTACATTTGTAAATTACTTCATGCCTATCATCATTCTATGACCATCATTACAGGTTATAGTGTGCATTCAACTCAGATTATCAACAACAACAAAAATGCTGCTGTTGTTGCCAAGTCCTCAAATAATACTCTAGGAAAAGAAAATATGTGTATAACAACAGGTCACATTTATCACTGTATTATTTAAAATCAAAGTAAAAGATCTATTTTGGGGAGGCAAAGACATCATTTTGATAAAAAAAAAAAAAATCCAAAACAATTTCTATAAATATTTTAATTTATTTTTTGCATTGGAAATTTCTGCTAGGAGTGAGATCAGCCATTTCCAGCATGTGAATTACCACATGGAAAGGCAACCTTCATTCGAGTGATTCTCCCTTCAAATATTCCGTCAGAGATTTCTATAGACCTGACTCCAATTAATAATTATATTGGTAATATTTTACTTGAATTTGAAATTACTTGTTTGCAAGGAGAAGTGAAATTCAGTGGATAGGGATATTCATCATAAATGATCCAAGCTAGCAAATCACTGTCATCCATAGTTTTCATCTGTTATACCTTCAATGTTTGAATCTAATGTACCAGTACTGTGATAAATTGTTGATAAACTGGTTACACATTTCAACTGAAGTCACACTTTATTTCTGAATTTTTAATACTATTTCTAATGAAATGTAACCCTTTTTACTTTTAAGTAAATCAACATTACTAAAAGGTATGCCTTTTATAGTCACATTGTATGAGGATACAATATTTTACTAGCTCTTGCATTTCTTGACATTGACATATTTTTTTTATCAGAATAATATAATAATAATAATAATGTATTTATATAGCGCTTTTTGCCAAAGCCTCAAAGCGCTTTAATATCAGTGCACCATGTAAACAAATTGTCATATTAGATTGTTATGTCGTTAGCTTCTGGTGATAGTGATAGATTCATTTATTACTTCCTTTTTAAAAGGCCGAACAAGTATTAGTAGCTAGGCTTTTTGCATGCTTTTGTATGTTGTGGGTTGGGGAGAGGGTATGAGATTTTCTGTTCCAATATTGTCTCACTGGGTGAGACATAATCTTTTTATCTGGATGCATACACGGTTCAAAACCTTTTTTTTAATTGAGGGATC
This sequence comes from Plocamopherus imperialis, assembly GCA_039654505.1. Classification (NCBI taxonomy): domain Eukaryota; kingdom Metazoa; phylum Mollusca; class Gastropoda; order Nudibranchia; family Polyceridae; genus Plocamopherus; species Plocamopherus imperialis. The sequence goes on from JBCHJU010281853.1 coordinate 13,761, forward strand.
ACCTGTAACTAACAAAATTTTATCAACCGAACATAATATTCACTTCTGTCACTCTAATCTTGAATTCAGAAATTTCCTGGACTCCTTTACGATAACGAATGAATTCAATGAGAAAGTGGTAATGATATTTATACCGCTTTTGCTTTTATTTTAAAACCGTTACCCTTCCTCATTGTTAAAAATTAAAAATGTTGTGAACTTATTTTTATTTTTTCTCCCAAAGAGCTATTACTTAAACATAAAGTATAAAGCAAGACTACTGTCTTTCTGAAGGATTAACAATGGGAACAATTTTCACATATTTTGTTATTGACACAAAAAAGAAAAACAAAATAAAATAAAATAAAATAAAAAAAAAAAAAAAAAAAAAAAAAGAAAAAGAAAGAATTACAGGCAATATTGTTACTTATAGGTGAATAGTTTATTATTTATCATCACATCTTAAAAGCTGAACGGCTGTTTTGAATTAACCAGTTTAATACTTCATGTACTGGTACTCTTAGTTTTTGTACAGAAGACCAGAAGAAAGGGAGACTTACAAGTTGCTGTCAGGGTTATAATTCAGTAGCATTTTTTAACATATAAAGCAAGGCTTTTGGACAAGCTGAATAAATAACCTTCATATCTAATTAAAGGAAAAAAAACCACTGGTAAAATATTTGGACTCAGTCTTTATTAGAGACTCAGTCTTTATTAGACCATCAATCGTTAAGAAATTTTATTCTAATGCATCGCAGCAAGCATTCGTTGAACACACATTTGTCGAATTCATGAATTTCTCAAACTGTTATGTCCCAAATAATTTCCTGTATTTGCTTTACATTTTTTTCACTAAATAATCAAACCTTTTCACGGATTTATCGAATTATTTTCCAGCTGCTCAAGCTGTACCAGCAATTTTTCCCCGTCTTCCTGATTAGTTTGAAAAGCCCCTTGGGCCTAGCTTGTGACTTAAAAACAGTCCATGCTGTGCTGATACATGTATACCTATACACCTGCATCAGTCGTCTGAAAAGCCGACTAGGCCTAGCCTGCGACTAAAAATAGTCCACACTATGCTGACATTTGCCTGCCATAGTAGATTACACTACATGTTTGTAGGCCATGGCTAGTTGTAGCCAATTGTTACTATTTGTAGATTATATCTATTGCTCCGTGCCATAGTACATTCACCTGTCTCTCACCTGACTTAAAAATAATAAATAATAACCCCCCC
>JBCHJU010282959.1:0-14973 GCA_039654505.1 Plocamopherus imperialis
GTGTCACAGTCGCTGATTCTTTGGTTGTAATAATCATACTTAGCTTTCGTGATCAATGTTTTTATGTTATCATTGTGTTTCTTAAGTATTTGTCGATCTACGGTAAGGCGGGTCTTCCTCCATTTCCTTTCAGCACGGCGACGCTGGGCTTTCGCGGTTTTAATCTCCTCTGTCATCCATGGGGCAGACGGCCGACTGGTGACTGTTCGCATCTCCATCGGGGCATGCTTATCTAGCAAATTCTTCAGATGTTCGTTGAAAGCACTAACTTTATCTGCACTTGATGCTATCTTTATGGTGGTATCATCAAGATCTGCCTTAAAAGCAAGGTTATCAATTTTCTTCCTTGTCTTTATGTTGCGTTTTTCACGCTTTGGTTTTTCCGCGTCTACTTCAAACGTGATGACGAAGTGGTCTGATATGCATTTATCCAGTACATGGATGTCATAGATTGGAGTCGCTTCATCTGCAACCACCCAATCTAATGTATGACCTTTAATATGAGTTGGTACTGTTATATGTTGAGAAAGACTGTGCATTGTCATAAGTGAGTTCATCTTACTAGTTTGTGAATCCTTTGGATTATCGAAATGAATATTAAAATCGCCGACAATGATTGGTTTGACACTTTTAGTCACGTATTCATCAAGCAATAGTTATGCCAGTTTTTAATTATCGAGCGAATTTAGCAAACTGATTTCTGTAGAATAGTATCTCCCCAAAATTTGTCAAATCTCACAAATTTTTCCAGTAAATCTCCTGAAAAAATCTCTGTTTAGCTAGTCAGCTCACTGAATCCTCAGGATGCTTAGTACCGGTAGTGGAATTGGGATTTGTCTTGTCATTTCTGTTTGAAGACTAGTGTCTTACCAATCAATATTTTGTTTACATGGTTATGAAATGTCGAGCGTTTTCCAGTTGGGTTTGATGATGAACATGTAATGTTTGAATTTGTTAATGATGATTATGCTAAATTTTTTACAAAGAATGTTTTCCGGCATCTTCTCAGATAAATGAGGCATTCCAGTACATTTTGGATCGCAAGTCTACTGGAAAAGTGGTGCTAAAGATGAGGGATGAAGATTGACTTTAACACATGACACTGGACGCCTATAAACGCCTATAAGAATTACAGATTTAATGTACTCTACATCAATGTTATATACTGTGTTTCACATTCAGGAATTGTGATATACACACTACTTTTCTGTGCCATTTGTGGACTGGAGAATCAAGAATTTTTGTATTCTTCAGCCACCAGTTTTTGTAATTTTATGTAACATAGCAGGGAAAAATAAAGATCCATATATTATAATACAATCTCTCCATTTTAGTTTCAACTCCTGCTGCTACAGTGGAATCCTGATATACCACCAAAACCCCTTCCACAGCAAAATTGGCAATGTAATGGCATTTTTAATTTAATATATATTTAAAGCTCCCTTCCCAACCCACACGACTTCTGACAGAAGGCAGACACGTTGCACTGCCAGTCTATGGATGATTGTGATAGTAGTTCTGAGCCACGAAGTATAGGCTTACATAATGTGGTTTACTTTTTGTTTTGCTTATGTCATAGGCTAACCCATTGTTGTAGGGTGTGGTGTGTTCAAGTATTTGATAATGTTTGTTATGCTAGAAATGTATCTTCTCGGCCTGTTATTCGTCATGTCATAGAGGACAGTTCTAACATTGGTTAAAATATTTCTTCTCATGGGTCTCCTTAACATGGCCACTTTAGCTAAAAGTCAAAAAGCCATCTTTTACTACTACACATCAATTCGTCTTTTGGTTTTTGACCGAAAACTCAGTGTCAGCGCTGCAAACGGGGGCAATTAGTGTAAATTTTATAGCCTTGCCAAAGGGTTAAACGCTAATGAATGGTGTTTTTTGGAGCGGACCATGCAACCGGTCACCCATCTAAACAGTGACCATGGTCAATGCTGCTTGACTCAACTCATTGTCGATTTGTGCTCACCGCTGAGCCACCGGCGCCACTGTATCTTGTATCTACATGACAAGACCATGAAGGAAAGGGGTTTAGCTTAGTTTATTGTTTGGGTAGAGGAAGGCTTATCGACAATGGTTTCCCAATACATCTATCCACATGCAATTTTTAAATTTATTCACATTTCCACTTTTTGCCTGCCACTGGCAGATGTTAGGGTTACATTTATTGACTTTGTTCCGGCAAAACTTTGGCGGATGGTGGTGCATCAAAGGGTGTGGTCGGTGAGGTTGGTAGTATATTGGGGTTCCATGCATCCACTATGTTGTAATTACGTTTATTATATACTCTACATTAATTGTATTTATTGTTTACTCAAGTCATTGTCATATATTGACATCGAAAGCATCATGAAATTTGAATTGTAGGCACAGATGCTAAAAAAAAGTTGGCCGAGTTTGTTACTCGATAAATTCCTTTTTATCATGATCGTTATAAATGAGAGCTTTTATATGGTGCATAGCCACTTAATTATGCTATATGTACTTTACAACCTTCTCAACTCCTTTAGGAGCATACAGAGGAGTAGTCATATTTACAAGTGACTCAAGCATACTGCCTGAAGCCAGGTACTCTTTTTACAAAAAAAAGAATGTCTTTAAAGAGCTTTTTCCAGGAACTCAACATCATGACCGTCACTGGGATTCGAGCCTCTGACCTCTTGGTCTTCATTTCAAGTGTCTACCTCTAGACCATGATGCCACACAAGACTTTTTACCAAAGTTGCGATGACAGGCTATTTTCTGTTCAAGACGTTCAACTTCGAAAGTCACACTTGCCTGTAAAGCCATAAGGACAGTACCTGCTACACCGATAACTGAGTGTGTATTGATGTCAGTGTATGTGTATTATATGTACACACACAATTACAATGACATATTATAATCATACAATGGGACTAAGTCTCATTGGGAATCCTCGTAAATGGGGATAAGATCTCAGGGAAAATAACTTTTTTTTTTTTTCATTATTTGAAGACATTTTAGTGGAAAAAAATTAGTATGATATTTCACTCTTTAATTATTTTCACTTCCTTGGTTCTGCTTTTATCTAGACTGTGTCTTTCAAGATTCTTATTGTAAATGAAAGGTGACAGAATAATACATTGTCAGGTAAGAGTTGTCAGATTTTCTGCCCTGTACCAGTGCACTTGACTTAGCCATAAAGAAGAAACCCAGAACCTCACTAGTCTTAGAAATGTGGGATCCATGTTAAAGGGGAGTATTGTCAAATCTCTTGACCTTTCCCCTTTCAACAGCTTCTAGTGCATGCAAAGCATGAACATTTCACACATGGTTATCAGTCACTTAATAAATTATAAGCCTTAAAAACACCTTGTTGCAAAATGAGAATTTTATTTTCAAATGAATATTTATATATACACAGAGTTATCATGCTCAAGATGAAATGTTTTTCATACGTAGATATAATAGATGTATATCATAGTATTATTATTCATTATGCTGCTAAATGCTGGTAGACTTGTTATCAATGACAATGATGATATCAGAAAATAAAGATATGACAATAACAAACGATAATCACGGGACATGTTTTTGGGAGTATTATTCACTGAGAGAATACCAGTTGAATATTGTGTCAAGCATTCCATGTCTCTGTCTCCTTACAAAAGACATTGAAATACAAAATGGCAATTTCAAGTTAGACGGATGGTTTCAGTGATTGATTAGACTCTTACTTCTCAAAGAAATGGACGCATTGATTCCAAGGTCAGATTTTTTCAAAAATCGACATCACCAGAAGCAATGCTGAAAACCAGAGTGGCAAGTGATGTGACAAAAGTAGAAACCACACATAAAATAAAATCACACCAGCTAACCACCCATCTTTGTTTTTGTCTTTGTTGGTCACCACTAACACGAACAAAGGCTCTACAGCCCCAATGCAATCAAACTGTAATACATGAACTCACAAAGTATGAACAAAAAAAAACACCCCCAGATCCCATTATTATCATTAACAGCTAGCAACTACAATAAGATATCGTAAAAGTCTGGCTGCATAATATTAGAAAGCCCCGTTCTCCTTCTCAATCACACACATCCAGGTAATGTACTGTTTTGGGTTCTAACATCAGCATCAAGAAAAATGTCTTAGGCTACTTGCTGGTATGCAAAATTAATTATGAGACTCTTCGAAGTCAGACTAAGCTAGACTTGAATCCTGGAGGTAAAGAAAATATCTAATTTTGGTTTGGTTTGTTTCTCTCCCACCAAAGAGGGAAAACATGTTTTAATACCAAATTCAAGAAAACGATGCTGCACTGGGGGAGGGGGGGGACCCTACAGTAAGTAACTCAATGTGATAACAAATATTTTGAAATATGAAAACAAACAAAACAACATTTATTCATCCACACTGATTTTAAATGCTTTTAGAGAGGAGTTACTCTTTTGTATTCCAATGACCAAAAAAAAAAGTAAAAAAAAAACCAATGAGATTTTCCTTTCACAATACGATCCATTAAGTAAGTAAATAAGAAAAAATAAATCATGTATGTAATTAAGACGATAATAATAAAAAAGAAGGCAATGGTAAAATTACTTCATCAAGGAAATCACAGAGCAGGAAACATTAAGGAGTTCATTCAGTACTATTGTCAACTTCTCTGTGCAAAAACTTAAGGCATCATTTCTGATTCCAAACCAATCAAAGATGTGGAATTGAATCAAGAACATGGAAGTAAGTTAAAAAACATAATCACTCACTCACTGTTGTATACAACCCTTTACATTAAATGGATTTAATTCTAGTCGTATGCTAACACCCACATCATAGATTTGTCTGAGAGAAGTTTTACTTTTGTAGAGTGACAAGTTAACTTTTCTGCAAAACTCATTCTTTCTTTCACACCTATGACGACAAACTACATGTGTGGATATTCAATGCGAGACCAACAGTCTGTGGTGTAGCAGGCAAACCAAGCCATGGCTGAAACAACGGGTTGCGGGACTACATACTATCTACATACAAATTTTATACAAAGATCGGCTGACGAGTCCATTTCAAGTCTGAATCAATTCCAGACTGAGCAAAGTGGTTGTCACACCCAGTGACAACAGAACATTTGAGCTGTCCCTTTTTTCCTCTATTCATTAACTCTTTCAAGGTCTGTAAGTTACCATTTAGTGAATATATTTGGTATCAAATACAGTGCTGTGTCACAAGCTACACATAAATCACTCTAATTTTATAGCAATGAATCCATTTACAATTTATCTATTGATTCATTTAATTAATTAAAGCTGATGATAGCAATAAGAATTACATAAAGTGTATATATGGAAGTATAAAAACCATGCAATTACATGTAAGTAATGTTATACTATTATTTCTAATAATGACATTCTTAAAAATTATATGAGCCTACATTAATTCAACTAAAAAAAACAAAAGCAGTGCTTGCGTACCTTAATCCATAATCCTTTTTAGCTTTTCACAAAGAGATGAGGAGCCGATTGAAAACAGGTTTTCTGAATGTAGATCTACTGAAGGCAGGCAAATGAATGTTAAAAAGACCATATATATATTTATCTTTTATGATATAGATATATGTTGGACCGGACGGACCACAGCATTTGAATAATTTGATAACATTAATTTGTATGAAGTATGCGTGGCAAGGATTGCACATGACCTACACCCATATCGACATTCAAAAAAATTTCAAAGGTCTACCACATTTGGCATGCATCCTGGTTTATATTCATGTCTTTCGTATCCATACGATCTTAATTCAATATGTTGGATAATCCACTCCCAACACGTGATGAAATGTCAATGGTTTAGTTCCTACCAGTCATTGCCCTTCTAAACTGTCTGACTGGGAGACAGCTGACTGCAATGATAAGCTAGACACCCTGTTGTACGGTATGTGACTGATGATGGAAGTGTGTTTGTGTGTGTAGGAGAGAGAGGGGGAGCGTGTGTGTGTGTGCGTGTGTGTGTGTGTGTGTGTGTGTGTGTGTCCGTGTCTGCTGAAGACGATTACAGACTGATTTGATCCATCACCATAAGAAATAGAAATACACTATTACTAAGTAATTGACTTAGGGAGTCTTTGAATGACTTTGACCGATTTCACAACTTCACTGTTGATATAAGAAGAGGGAAAGGGAAAGTATGATGATGTAAAAGATGTAAATTTATATAAAATATATATATATATAGATAGCATAATGGGTTTGAAAGTTTTGTCAACTAAGAGGAGTGTCAGGTCAAAATAGGGATGTTGACATATAATATGTGGTGCCTAGTGTACGACTTTACTTTAAAACCATTGACACTCATTATTTTTTTTTTCTTCCCAAACGGTAGTGTCCCAATATTCATCAGTCTACTTTGCAAATCAAAACTTTGATTCAATTCAATATAATATAATATGATGAATCACTGAACACATCACTTTATGATATTTCTAATTATTGTACATTTCAACATGTAAACATCGAGCCGCCAAGCTATATAATGTCACAAAATCCTATCGATGGCTTGAAAAGGTATATACCTCTATGCTACTCTAAAAATAATCCAGCTACAAAATTTTCAGGAACTGGTAGGAAAAATATATTGTGTGTGTGAACCCTTATTTCCTTGTTTTGCTGTACTGTGTTACACATACTCTGTTGCTGCTTACAAAACAAACTACTTCCCTTGTCATACAGACTTCTAACAATAGATGTGATGCAATTCCTCTGCAAGATGTAATTCTATTGTTCAGGTCACCAATCAGTAGATTTGTCCTACTAATGTGGACACACAAAGACAAAACAAATTGCCAATGGACAACATTTTTTTTTTTTACTTTAAATTTGCTTAAAATCTTTTTACATCATATGTAGTACTAATAAAATAGATGATGTCAAGCAAGTGCAATCTTAAAAAATATTACTCGAAAACTAAATTTATTTTATTACAAGAAAAAACAAGACTCAAAATTATCAACTTAAATTGTTGATCACGAACCCACAAAATAATAACGACAAAAGGTCTATTGAATATGCAACTAGCACATGGAAATTGACATTTAAAAAAAAATCTTTCTCAAATGGAGCAATAATACAATGTGGCTCAAAAACGTTCTTAACCCTTGACTATGTAAAATCGATATATCGGCTTGGGCAAAATTTAATTCGTTGACTACAATAATCCCATACATTTGGATGAGATTCAAGCTAATTCCCAATATATGGGCAAATTGTAGTCAAAGAGTTAAATCATACTGAAGCCGTTATATCAGCTTTAAATAGAGTTAACAATGATGCATGTAATTAGCTGAGTTACATTTTAGATCAAAATGATACTAAAATTCCTAGCCCCCATAAAAGCCTTTATCAAACCCTTCAAACTTTAAATTAAAATGCTAAAATGAATCAATCATTATCATCATCATCATCATCATGTATCAAAATTAAAGCTTTTTCCTACAAACCTTGAAGCAATGAATTGTATAACATAAAATATTCAACGCTGTGTAAGTATCGACATAAATACGTGAACGCACATTTCCACTAAAGTAAAATGGATTCCCTGTTCATTCAGCTGAAAATAATGTGATAAAAACAAAGGGTAAATAATATTATATAAACTTTCATGGCTACGGCTACCATACCAGGCAAACAACTTTGGAAGACTTAACCACCTATAATACACTACAGTAACAGCCCAGTCAGCTTCGAATCAACTTGTACGCCGCAAACAATCATCAGGCTGTAGCTACAAATGAAACTGTACAATGCGTGTATAAGAAGAAAGTAATTTTAAAAAGCCATATAATAATAGTAATCATGATAATAAAGTTGACGAGTTAATATATTATATCAATACAATTTCATATAAATAAAAAGGCTGGTTGTTTTAAATTACAAGTCAGGAGTAAGGAAAAATGCCAATTGTTTTGTTGTTCTTTTGTTGGGTTTTTTGGTGTGTTTTTTTGTAATGGGGATATCAGTGGGTAATCCGTGCATTTATTTTTCAATCGGCTTCCTCTGTAGGCAAAATAAGCAGCAATAAAATGCAGTACAAACCAGTCTCAAGTTAAATTAAAGGACATAGTAAATCTACCACATAATAACAATCATATTGTCAATGTTCTCCATAATTAGTATAATTATAAAGAACTTTTAGATAAGCACCAAAGCAAATGTGCCTTTGAACGCACATTCAAATAAATCATCAGAAATATACTTTTAAAAACAAAAATAAAACAACCATTCTTATAATTCTATGTGGTTAATTTACAGAAAGAGATAGCTTTGCCCCTCTCTCCTTATGATTTTATTTTGATATTCAGCAGTTTTGCCCTTTGATCTGGTTTGATTAGAAGAAAAAAAAGTCATTTATCTCATCAATATCCTGTCCCACATCTCCACCCCTTGAAAAAAAACAACTTTTAGCATGGTTTGAAAAAAAAACCAACAACCCAAAAACAAAGCGATAACGACAATGTACAATGTTGAACATTAAAAGAAATCATCATGACAATCTCAAACACCTTCTGGGCCCAACATCCTGAAAGATAAAAGGCGTAAGAGTATATATCAAAACCATTTGATTTTTACTAAGAAGGGATAGAAAAAGATAATAAAGCGTATATCAAAAAAGAGAGACCTGCCAGATGACATTGATATGTCAAATTCCTAAGCTCAACATAGCCATAAAAACATGGCATTTTGCTGATAAAAAATAAAAAATAAAACACAAACAGGAGAATCAGTTGAAATAACGAGTTCGAGAAATTGATATATATACATTCCAAACTAGGGTGTTTGACATGTTGAGTGCTGAAAAGTAGATTCATGAATTTACCAAGCTGTAAAAACAACTGAACATTTGACTCTTTATTTAAAGCAATTCATGACCACATTGTTCCTATGCAATCAAAAGTCAGGGTGAAGAATGTAAGATAGCAGACTCCTCTTATAGAATTACATAAGCAACCGTAGGATCTGCAGGTTGGTGAAATAAAATGTGAAGGCGCTTATTATCACTCAGGCAACCAAATCCATGAACACACTCATCACATATCAGTGTCGTTCCACAAACATATAATAGAATACGTATAACAGAACATTTTCAGATCTCTCACAAGGTAAGAAATTTTGAAAGTCACATACAGAACTTTTATCAATAATAAAATTGTTTTTTACGCATTTCAGATGACAAATTGTATTTTTTATGAAAATGAGATGAACAACTTTCAGTAAAGTTTACCTTGATAAAAAAAAAGGGAAAAATCCGGAAGATGTGTAGTTAGACGTTTATAGATTGACTCCAATAATTTATACAGTCCAACCTCAGTATAACGACATCCTCAGGACAGGAAAATTATGTCGCTATAAAAGAATGTCGCTAAATTGAAATGATCTCAAATTACAGGTACAGACAAGCAAAGTGATGCCAAAGCCATGTCATTTCCCATTTCAGCGGCGTGTTTGTGCACTTACTTATACCCTCGGGCAGGACGTCATGAATCAGCCGCGTTTTCATTGGCTTACAAAGTGACGCGTTTCATTGGCTCAGATGCATGAAATCGACGATTTTTATTGGTTAGGAATCATGTGTTTTTATTGGTTGTCTTGTGACCGTTTTTTCTCTCGGAGGAAGTGTCTAAAAGTCAGCTGACGCTGCTAATCAATGTCGCTATAAGAGAGTTTACGTAAAAATATGTCGCTATTCTGAGGTTTTTGTTACTAGTGTTATAAAGTAGTAAAAAAAAAAACGGGACCAAAACGTGATGTCACTATGTCCAAAATGTCGTTATACTGGAGGTCGCTATGCAGAGGTTCGATTGTATGTTTATACATGAACATAATTTTTAACAGACACTCCCTCTCTCTTTCAAATTATGAAAAGAGTATTCCAGCCTTTACCCTCAAAGGGGCATTACTGCCACTTGGTCTTCAGAAAATAACCAGAGTTGTCCATCTTCCTCTAAACGTATACACAGGTAAAAAGTGACACCACCATCCGTTCCATTCAATACACAAATCAACTGGGGCACAAATTGTAAGAATGAGTCTTTGGAATACAGCCGTTCATTGGAATCTAGAGCTTTGGTGGGCAAATGGAGAAAGTGTAAAACCAAAAATGGGTCAGAATACCATTTAGTTTATTACTTTGTGGCACAGTCACTTGCCAGAAACAAGAATTTCAACAGCAACAGAAAATTTCATATGGAAAACAGCTTCATCCGATAATGTCATGTTGTTTTGTTTTCTATTTGCTTGTTGACTTTTAAAATTTGTTGTTGTTGTTGTTGTTGTTGGGTTTGCGTGTGTGTGTGTGTGTGTGTGTGTGTGTGTGTGTGTGTGTGTGTGTGTGTGTGTGATCGGACAAGTCTGCGTCTAACAAGATGAAGCATCAAATGTTACCATCAGCAGTGCAAATAAAGTGCCATTCAAATCAATAGAATTTACAACAAGAATAAGGTGAAAGAAGCCCTGCACATGAAACAACAATAGACAATGTTTTCACACTGGTTGCTAGTTTAATCTTAAATCAATATCAGCAAAGAAGAAGAAGAAACAAACAAGCAAAAACGCTATGAGGGAGGTGGGGGCTTTGACAGATTAGATCTATCACTTTCTGAATAAGAATGCTAGTCTATTGCAGAATAATTTCCCAAAGCTGTAAATGTTCTTGCTCAAAGAAAAAATACATTTGCCACACAGTGGCTAGAACCAGTGACCTTAGAGCCATTACAAATTACACCCCCCACCTGGAACAAGGCAGACAGTTATATCGTGTAACTTCGAGTCTAGATCTTAATTATTTTTTCAGTAAAATTTTTTTTTCAAAAATGAAGAAAACAAAATTTTACTACATATCTATACCTTAAATTAACATTTTCTGTTAATAGGACCTATATTCTTTGACGGAAGCCCTGTGATGGCTTTCTACACAGTCTGAACTTAAGTTGTTTCATGAGGCAGAGCTTCATAATCCTCTCAATGTAAAGTACACTTTGACCAAGACCCATACACGCAAACACAACAGATGTAGAAAATCACATACACGACAACACTCTTCAGTAAACTTACAACAAATGCAATGGTACCGAGCATCATTTTGAAGGATCAACACAATATCACAAAACAAAGCCGCCTTGAATCCAAATAAGAAGCCCTATCTATCTGAGAAAGACGATGAGAAGAAGAAGAAGAGGAAATCATAAGGCTATGTAATGGTTCAATGCTGTTGTGCACAAAGTAAGACACACGGTGGTTGCTATAGGCCGAGAGAGAGAGAAAAAATCAACAAATAAACATAAAGAACCCAGTCAGAACGAGGCCAGAGGAGCAAACAATCTGCTGATGACACTGGCAGGCAGCATACCAATAATCGTAAAAAGAAATGAAAATGTATCCTATTCATTCGGTACAACAATTCGAAATTTTTACTTTTAATAAGCATGTGGGAGCCATTATATTTGATATTGTCAGAGGCAGAAAAAAGAAAGGAAATGAAATTGAAGGATTACGACTGTTTTTCAGGCCATGAAATACAAATAACCTGCAACTAATTCCATTTTTATGGAACACTTTGAAAAATGTCTTTGTTGTTCAAATCTACCAGGGGCAGGTTTGTTTTGGCATACCAGTAGGGCCTACATCTTTTTCTCTACTGATAAATGCTGCAAATATGGCAAAGTTTAAAAGCCCTTTTCTTTTAATGAGAGCCCCTGGCATTTGATTGGAGAAATGGAACTTCAAGGCTTCGAGCTGACTTGATTATTTCATACATTTGTATTTGACTCCTCTTTGAAAACTAGGATCAAAAAGAGATTAATAGGAGATAACAGCACTAGAGTTGTAAAAGTAGTTTCGTTTTTGTTTTGTTTTTAATGGAAAAAAAATAATAAATCGTGTAAAACATGACATAATGAATCATTCATTGACATAATCTGAATCAAAACTGAGGTATGTATATTAATAATAATGATAATAATAAAAAAATATAATAATAATAATAATAATAATAATAATAATAATAATAATAACAACAACAACAATAATGATAATAAATCCAAAGTATATGAAGTGGTCGTAGCGTGAGATGGCGGTGATTCCTGACGCGTTCATTCAATCTGAACCACAGATGACAAAATGACGATGATAAAAAACATTAAAATCAGCATGAAGCGTTAAATTGTCCATTTCACTTGACACGAGTGTAGCGATGAATCAAAGAGAGCGGCAGGCATGTTTGTGTATATATAATGTGTATACATATATATATATATATATATACAAACTCGCAACAAAAGGTGATGAATAATTGTTCTTTTCCAGCGTCACCAAAACGAATAAATAGCAGGTCATCCGTGTTTGCGCACTGAGAAGAAGAGGAAGGTTCATACTGGCAGCGTTCCAGGCACGTGTACACATCCACTTTCATGGAAAGGAATCAACCTGTCCCTGCACCGTGGTCATCAGTCCTCGTTCAGCGACCGGAAGCACAACAGTGCTTTCCGTCATAACGCCCACACACAACATGACCTAAGAAAGTCTCTTGGCAGATGGTCAGAATGGTGAAGAAAGCCCCGCGGCCTGTTGGCCTGTAGAGTGTCAACAGATTAAGTTGCAATCCATGATGGAGTCCACTTGTTCCAGTTTGTGGCTAAGCTTACTCTTCTTGGCAAACTCGTCCTCGTCTAGGGCATTGGCAATCTGTAGTAAAACAAATAAATAAGATAAAGAAACAATGTAAACGATGACAGCAGATAAGAAAATACTCATCCATAATTCATTCCTGAAAAGTTATTCGAAAGGCTTTCCATACATCACACGCATCGGCATTTTTAAAAAATCATTAGTGGAACATTTTGGACTGGGCATATCGACACTAGATACTTGACAGGTTAAAGGCGTATGAAGATGCATTGCCCTGCTGGACTGTTGTAGTAAGAGCACTAACAAATCGTGGTCCGTAGACATTATCTTCACAATCTTAAAATCATTTAATTGTGGTTTTCAATTCCAGAAGTGAGACAAGCTTTACAGTGGACACCAACAGTAGGCATACAAAAAAGGCCTTTAGCTTTAATAAGAAACTAGACCATAAACACACTGGTTGGGATGAAGCCAAAAAGCATTTGTAGCCAGCATATAGTCCGGCTATTACAAAAAAAATAGGAAGAAAGACAGAGGAGCTCCTATTTGGATTATGTAACCATACTCTTCTCATTTTAGAAGAGGTTCCTCATGAGGCTGTGAATACATGGAATGCATAGGTGTTAAACCGATACATCCTTTTCACCAGCCATATATCTTCTCTATATATTATATGCTGAATGCCCATAAGCTTGTTGTATACAAATCAACTAGAAACATATCCAACGTGATATTTTAGAAGCTTTTGTGTTCATATGGGTATTGTATGCTACATCAATGTATATACATGGCATACTGCTGTAGGCTTTGTGAGGTTAAAGACATTTTGAGGCGCGTTGCCCAATAGGAAAAAGAGCACTATAAAAACTGATTCTCATTCTAAATCGTTGTCGTACTAACAAAATAAAATGAAAATGGGACCCCCCCCCCCCCCCCCCCAATTCTATTCATATTTCATTTCCAACAGCAACACACTCGCTGGCTGGAAAGAAACACACAAAATAGAAAGACTGCCACACAGAGGTATCATGTGCTCCTATAGAAGTACTCACATCTTCATAGTACATCTTGACATATTTGTACAACTCCAGCAAGGCAGCATTGGTGTTGAACTCATTTTGATGACTCTGTAGACAAAAAAAAAAAAAGCGATACATGAATGACTCGAAATAAAAGTATGTATATTAGCATGTAATCACAGTACTGGATTTCCATCTACGGTATCAAGCATTGGTGTTGGACTCATTTTGATGACTCTGTAGACCAAAAAAAGCGATACATGAATGACTCGAAATAAAAGTATGTATATTAGCATGTAATCACAGTACTGGATTTCCCATCTACGGTGTCAAGTTTTAGTACTGTCTTTGACATAATCACAATAACGCGTACATCAAACTGTGCAGCAGGATGTGCGAAACAAAAAAAATTAAATTACAATAACGAAAAAGTGGTTTGAGAATAAAGAACAATAACTTGGTTGACAAAATTAATGTTAAAAATTCACCCAAATGCTCATCAGCAGTTATGCCAGAGTTTTTATCAAGAATAAAGATGGAAGAGCAAAAAAACAAACAAAAAACAACATATAGATAACAATGGTCGATTTTAAACAAAAACAAAAACATGAAAAAAGAACAAAATATAAAAGAAAAACAACAACAACAAAAAAAGAAAATACTTACATACCAGCAGTGTAAATCTATATCTAAATAGATCTAGTTTTTTGACAAATTTTATCATAATATTCAAATATTGATGTGAAAGTAGAAGTGCATGTAGAAAAAGTGATATCAATATTAGTGGAAGTGGTGGATATGGTAGCAATAGCACTTACTCTGGACTCTTCCGTCAACATGGCCGTCATGTCCTGATCACTGATGGCAGGCATGATTTTGATGTCTTCGTAATATCTGGGAAGGAAAGAATAAATGGCAATAATAAAAATAATAACAATAGACTTGACTAGTGTTTTCAGATGGATGAGAGAGAGCATTATAACAAGAGCAGGAAAGTACATATCGTAGATGTTGCAAGCAAACTGCTGAACTCCGGTTGTTTTTATTTTTTTTGTTGTTTTTTTTTAAGATGAAATTTCAATTTGCTTTTTATCCTGGCTTCATTGGCACAATATCTTCACAGGCATTCATAGCAGATTATTTCAATCAGTCAATTCATCTATGATTGATAATAAATTCAAGGAAAACGTTTAAATATTTTTGTACATACACACACACACTCACACACAGACACACACACACACAGATAGATAGATAGATAGATAGATAGATAGATAGATAGATAGATAGATAGATAGATAGATAGATAGAT
>JBCHJU010284070.1:0-14970 GCA_039654505.1 Plocamopherus imperialis
CCGCTGTTATCATTTCCAACTTTAGCATTGAGGTCCCCCATGACGATGATGATGTCATTCCTGTTGCATCCATCCACAGTTTCTTGAAGTTCTTGATAGAATTGCTCCTTCTCTTCTCCTTCTCTTTCATTGTGAGGGGCGTACACTTGGATGATGGTTACTTTTCTGGATTTTGAAAAGAATCGGGCTGTTATAATTCTCTTGCTGATGGGGGTCCATTCCATAAGTGACTTCGTTGCTTCTTGTCTCATTATGATGGCAACACCGCTGCTGTGCAGATCATCATCTCCGCTGAAAATTATAGTTTGTCCCGAAGCCATCTTCATCTTCCCTGCTCCCGTCCACCTGCATTCGCTAATCCCAAGGATGTCCAGTTGGTATCCCTCCATCTCTCTTGAGATCTGTGCGGCAGCTCCTCCTCGGTACATGGTCCTGACATTCCAGTGTCCAATGTTGAGGATTGTTTTGGGGCTTGCTAAGGATCTCGTCGGGCGGTGAGCTTCCCGAAGGCTTTGACCCCCCGCCGTCATGTTGCCGGAGTTGGCGATCCCCGCTCCACCCTGATGTTTATTTGAGGTTTTGTCCATGGTTTCTGTAACTTTGATTTTTTTCTAGGAGTAGGTAGTTAACCTTCAGCCCAACCCCCATGCTTGGAGGACCAGGGTTTTCTGTCGGGGTTGTCCTTCCCTTAGACTGCGTTGGTCCACGCTTCATTACGAAGAACCCTCCAATCCGCCACCCAGGAGGACGCGCCTCTACGCCGTGCAGTCCCAGCGCGAGGCCAGCTTGAACTTGGTATTTGGTTTTTTCATAAACATGTTTGTCTTAAACCATTTCTTTCAACCATAACCAAACAGAAATAATATACTTACTGTTGACAAAATCATGAAACCAGGTGTGAAGCAGTTAATGAGATGGTAAAAGGATTTTTCCATGTCCTATGGATTGACTTACCTTCATGTGCAAGAAATAGATACCTTTTATTTTTAACCCACAATGGAAGTCATGTTCCAGTGTCCATCAACAACAAGAAAGTTATATGGTGTATACTTGAGCTTAAAAGTCATTGTCACTGGCCGTGGTAAAATGTCATTACTGCCATTAATTCTGAAGTGAAAGGACAGGTATCTATTTAACTCCCCCAAAAAAGAGCCGAAAAATTTGGCGAAAAGTCGTTGTTTAGGACACATTACTAGCACTTTAGATTTCAACCTTGGACCTGGGGATCTCCAATCTATCAGCCTACATGCCAGTTTTAAGAGGTGACTTACTTTCCTTATCAGGGGTGAAAGACCTTTTGCAAGGAGCTTGAATTTCCAGTACATTGATTTTGGAGAACTCCATCTTTGGCAAAGGAAATCCAAATGCTTTTTCTTTCTCAGACTTTGAGATATACTTGTTCAGAAATCCATTAGTTTCTGACAAGTCATTAATTGTTCAAGAAATTTTCTATATTGACACTTTACCTGGTTTCACACAAATGTACCTCATGAGATGGGTAAAATTGATTTGTTTCTTGATTAGAAATTGCATGGAATGAATCAGTTATGTAACCCCTCCCCTTCCCCCCGCACTAACCCACTCACCCCCCACTCCCCACACACACATGCACATAAAAATAAATGCTCACATAAAGGCTCATGCATTTTGACCCAGAGGTGTAAATGCCTCTCAGCAGAAAAGTGGATTTTCTTGACAGACTCAACATTTACTGTGGATTCCTAAAAACCATAATAGCAGCCTTTGCTTCATTGGGACTCAAATTTAAAGGGGGATTTGGAGGACCAGGAGTCATGTACTGTCATGTTCGTCTTTTTATTTTAATGTTTTGAAAGGTGTATTCATTTATTTAAATTCATGGATGACAGGATTGATGTATAAAAACTTACGGCCAAGTGAAGAAACAGACCGTCTTTCTGGAACTGGAGATGAAAATGGTTGGCTTGCAATTTCGGATCGAATGCTGGTTCCTGTGGTTGATCAGCTTTTTACACACACTATCCGGTATGTTTTTATTAAGACTATTAATTTGTGGAATTATAGAATAAGGGTGCATTATGGCAAATCAATATGGGTCTACGGACGCCTAGATCTAACCCTGCAATGGCCATCTTCATTTCCCAAAAATTGTACTGATCTGATCAGTGCTATAACAAAACATAACATGTATATTTTCTCCGTACCAAATTTCCTCAATATTTATTGACAATTTGCAATTAGTTCCATCAAAGGGTTTTTCCCCCAAGGTCACTTGACTAAGGATATGACTCAATGAGTTCACATATTGCCACAATTATTTTTTATCAATGTTTTATCAATGATTTGGAATGATCATATAATGCTATTAAAGCTAATTAGAAATAAATGGAATTTATCAATATACACTCCATTTAACCTGTCTTGATCCTGTCAAGTCCAGCCCTAAACCCCCTCATCTCTAAATAAGAAACCTAAAAAGATTTTAAAACATTTTTCTTGTTTCCTATCAATACAGCCTACTAAATGCCTGTAGCCATGCCATTGAGGAAACAACTCCAGGGCCCCCCCAGATCAAACCATCCCTCCCTTCACTCCCAAATGCTTCCACTCTCAGTCCAGTCAGACGCAAAGTTAAAGGAGACAAAGAAAGCAACAGCCCTCAGGCTTCTCCTGCAGCTGATAACAAGGCCAGTCCCAAAACTAGCAGTAAAGGTAAGTGAATGCTATTCATATAGGACTCAAACGATGGCACTGCTTTTTGTCAAGAGAAGCTACCACTCTTTCATGATTTTTTCCTGCTCTTCTTTATAAATTAATGATTTTATGACAACATTGTATGCAAAAAACCACCTTGGCTCTCCCCTCCTTGACATCCAATGGCATTGAATTTTTATTTAGATCATTTTATGGAATAAAAACGAATCTGCAATTAATTATACCTGCTAGTCTGTAGACATAAATGGGTAGTTTTTCTGTTAATCAACTTATTCTGTTATTATATGATAGGGTCAATAGAGCTTCAAGATGGTATCAGCTAATAAAGGGTGAAAGCTATTTAAGATAAGCTACAGAAGAAAACTTTCAAGTATTCCTTTGCAACTTTTATCTGAAAAGAAGCTTATTCACATTTTTATGTAATAGCTTTCATTAAACAGAGGATTTTTGGAAGAAAAAAAAACAAACTCTCCTCACATACTGCGTCAATCCCATGAAAATGTCCTGGATGATTTTGTTGAAAATTGTGTTTCTCTTGCAATTTCAACAGATGTGAAAGAACCAGAGAAAGATAAAAACAAGAAAGATGGTTTGGGTGCCTTCTACAATTTGCCACACATGATGAAATTGTTTGAAATACTCCGGGGGTCTTATTCAAATTATAAGGTATTAAACATATCCTCTTATCAAAATGTGTGTTTTTATGACTGCACGGAAAACAGCCATCCTATCTTACATATTCAAATTAAAATATTTAAATTTTGTGCTCTGACAGATTTTATGAAATGATGGAAAGGCAAAAAAAGTGGAAGCAAAAATGACTTTGATAAGAAAACTGGGCTCTAGAAATGCAGCACTTCATCATCACTTATGGATTCCACAAGATATATTCATGGGAACACATTATTTTATTCGAGGCCAAGGACATGATGGTGTTTGCTTTTATGTTAGTTTAGATTTGGATTTGTACATTGTTGCCTGTTTTAACTTTGTTGATAAACACTGAGAGTTGCCTCTCTCCACATAAAATAAATAAAGAACAACATCTTTCCTTCATCAACCATTGCAATGCTCCTTATGTTTAACCCTCAGACTTCCTTGGACCTGTCTAGCTCAGACAAGTTTTGTACGATTTTGAGGAGTACATTGACTGTGTTATCTCAACTGTTGGAGGTGGCCACCCTCCAGGACATTGGGAAGGTGACAGAAGAGCTACTCGGCTACCTAAAGGTGACCATGGCCCTGGAACCCACCTGGACTGTTCTCACTGTACAGCAGGTACACTCACAATTTCATTGCCACCTATTTAATAAGAAGAGTCCTATGAATCAGCTCTATTTAAAATACATTTAATCTTGTTTAAATATGTTTTAGTTTTATTCTTGTTCAGCCTGATTGTGATTTGAGTGAGTTTTCTCATTTCTTTGAAGTCAGAATTTCATCATCATCTGCTTGCAAAATTTGCATGGTTAAAAAAAAAAGACTAATATATCAATGTTTAATTCTAGTTGCTCAAAGCTTTATTCGGCACCAACCTTGCGAATCAGTGGGATCCCAACTCGCAGAACACCAGCTCGTTCATGAATGACCTGACGGTGCGTGTAACAGCAGGCAGTTCCCCAGGCCTATATTACCACTGCCTAAACAAGCCCTATGCCCAGTTGGCTCATTGTCTGGTTGGGGCGGCCTGCAAGGCAACACTGCCGGCAGATGAAGCTCACAGGTCTGGGATTGTTTCTTGTATTTTGCTGTTGAAAATGATATCATCTCATTAAAAAAAAGTAATAAATGGTTTTAAATAAAATGGGCTTTTTTAATGGCCTCTGAAAATCTAGAAATGTGTGAAAATAGTACTTTTCGTAGAGCTTGTATTTTTTTTTCTTTAGTTTTTTTTTGTTTTTTTGTTTTTTTTGTTTTGTTGTATTGGTTTTGTTTCTTTTTATACAATTATTAAGATAAGTTAAGCTCCTTATGTATTATTTAATGCAATTGTAGGTTTTTGTGCATCATTGTTGACTAAAATTAAATATTTACTCAACTTGTTTTTGTTCATTATGCACTAAGATCATTTCTTTGGTTTGAGTCTTTTTTTTTAGTCTGTCAACAATTCAGTTTTTTTCTCTAAACCAATCTTTGTAATTTGTAACTGCCTATAGATCTAGGTTTCTCTCTTTTTTAAATTTTTTTTTTTAATTGTTTATGATAAATCTTGAGGTTTTCCCTACTATAGCATAGTAGATGGCATGCAGATCATTTGACTCTAAATAAATGCCCTTATTGGGTAGTTGTGATACTATTTTGATATTTTTTATATCATTATTATTATTATTGTTATTATTATTATTATTATTATTATTATTATTATTATTATTATTATCATTATTATTAAGAAAAACATGGAAAGTTCAAAAGAGTATCTTGACTAGAAATATACGCGGGTAGATTAAAGGAAAAAAAACAGGAGACCTTTGTGCCAATGAGTCATGGCTTGAAGTCGGCTTACAATTACACAGGATTTAAATCAGTAGAGCACACAAAGTGTCGTTGGGCCTTCCCACGAACTCCGTCTGCTTAAGACCAGGTTTAACCCTTTGGCTACTTAAAGTTGATATATCAGTATGAGCATGAATAGCAAGTCTTAATTAAGACTAAGATTTTCCCATATATCAGGATGAGCACCACCATGCATGTATCGGTATGAGCACGATTTAACTCTTTTCACTGCAAGCTGCCCATATATTATTATATCGGGATGAACATGGTGATATTATCCACTATTAGTAAGTAGTGAAAGAGTTAACGACCACTACTGGCCTGGGGCATCATCTTAATGTTCATATGTCCTGAACGAATTTCCGGAGCATACGAATCAACCTTTTACCTGGTAACTTACACGACGCATTTAGCAACGCTGATACAGTTTATTGTTGGGCTGCGTTCAAGCTTCGGCCATGTCATTCAAGTCCAGGCTTTTAAAACTTGGATCTATCAAAGGCTTATCGTCCCGTCTGCTTCATTTGACAGCGTGCGCCAAATTTGGCAAACGAGCCATGGAAATAGAATGGAAGTCCTGGGGCTTCATTGTACCAGAAATAGATTAAAGTATAGAATAGAAACGCGGCAATGAAGTTTTTGGCTTCACCAAGGTCTCGTCCTCCAAATTTAGTTCCCTTTCAAGGCCAGTACCACACCCACCATTGCTGCATGTTCAAAGCTAGCTTGTACTTGTTCTTGTAATGTATGTAGTGCGAATACGATTTATTGGTATCGTGTATGACTTGAGAATGAGACGGGAGACGATCGTTGGTCGATATTAACTGCAATCGTGACTATCATGCTTTTAAACCAGACATAAATAATATTATTATGGCAATTATTTACGTGGACTTGAAGGCTCAAAGAGAATTGAAAAGAACTCAATTACAAGTCGAGCCGGAAATTATGACTGTGGCCATGGCATTGAGACGTTCGGAAAACAACACATAGCTAAATCATGTAGGCCTTCATTTGCAATTTTGTACTCCGTTTGGTTGAAGGAAATGGAGGTCGGATTTCCACCTCCAGACACAATCACAAATCCATGTACTAAAATGGCCTTCTCGGTTAAAGGAGTCACGTTTTCCGATAATCGTGGGGATTTTGCAAAGTTTACACTGGATAGTGAATATAATAATTCCATCACTACATGTATCATGTTTGGTTTTATGTGATAATAATGTTTGATACTACGCCACTTAAGCGGTGTTCCGGTTATAATATAAAGAAGAAAATAATGAAGTTCCACCAAACTTAAGTCTGAAGGTGTCATTATTCCTAGTCACTTGAATAAGATCTCAATCTTAACTCGAGAATAGGTCTATCTAGAGCTTCCTAGATTACGTTATAATATTAAGATGTTATGGTATTGATTCCACTTTGAATAAGGTTTATGTGCTTACTTTATTTCCTACCCTATGGCATTCAAGTTTGTCCATCAAAGCCATATACATAAAATTAAATAAGTATTATCTACTATGTCTTTATAAGTTTTTTAAACATTTCTTACTTCATGTGTGTGTGTGTGTGTGCGTGTGTGTGTTTGTGTGTGTAAGCGTGCGTGACTTTTGTGAGTGTTTGTTTGTGTGTACTCTTCCTGGCTCTTTCATTCATACGTCTTCACGTGCACACCAATAACAACTTTGAGCAATTAGAGAGGCACCCTGAATGACCTTAAATGATCGCTATTTATTATTTCTATGGAATTTTTTTTACATCATAATAATATAAAGAGCGTTTATTATTGACAAAGAGAAGAACGGATGTCAAAAAGCCGTTCCCCTGCTTACTCGATTTCTATGACATGTCATATCAGTTTGTCTTATGAACGTCAGCACTATCTCTTGTCAACGTATGAATACCTTCGTCAACGCCCGTCGATAAAACAAGGCCTACGTACATAGCCATGGCGATCTGGGTCTGTAAGCCACAGTGGGCCTTGTGACAAGCTTCGGCATTGTCGTCAAAAGCAAAAGACAGTGAGTGATGAGGTTTGGAGGCGCACTTACTAATAAAGGCATTGGCTGTCTCTACCGCTGGTCGTCAAACTCGAAGCCTTTCCGATGCGACGGCGAGCTTTTTCTCTTCTTCATCTGCTTCCTCTCTGATTCTCTCGAGCTCAAGAAAATGCGCTTGTCGGCTCGGGCGATGTCTTCGGCAGAGTTCCTCGAGTCCACTTCTGGTCCCTTCCTCCTGGGGTCTTTTCGTCTGCGTCTGTCCAGCTTATCCATTAGCGAAGACGACGACCAATGCGTCGAGTATCGATCTTTGTGAGTGTGAGAAACACAGCGCAGCTCCTTCGAGCCTTTGTCGTCGTCAGCCCCTTCCCGGCCCGAGAATCTCTCCTTGCACATATCGAATCTGTGGTCCTGGTTGCAATCGCCCTTGACCCTGGTATCTACCTTTCTGTGATCAACTGAGCCGCGACAGGTCTTCTCTGATGGTTTCTCCCTGTCGAAGTGCCTTTTGTCAGCGAAAAATTCATGTCCCGTTGTATCGTACCCATTGTAGGCCATGTCCCTGTTTGCCCGTTGGTAAGAGTCCTGTCTCAGCCTTCTCAGCGAAAAGATGTCATCAGGTGATGTAGGCCTAACCTCTAAGTCTTCCTTACCTCTTTGGTAGTAGCTCTTTTGAGCGTTTATCCTTCTCGAGTCTCCCTGCGGACTATACCTACCGGATTCTTTTTCAAAGTTGCTCTTATGTCTGATGTCAGTGGTGTGTTTGAACATCCGGAACCCAGGGAGCTCCTTGGCAGCTCTGCACGCTTGTTTTCTCCTATCGTCCGTGTTGTTTGCCGCCAACGACATGACGCGTTTAAAACTGGGGTGGCCCTTATGTGAAAACCTGTTGGTGGTATAGGTGTGATGTTCCACGGACGCTTCGCTGGATCTGGATGCGTCTTCCCGGTTCGTGCGGCCCTCTGGTTCCCTCTCGCCACGACTACGTTGAAGATTAAAGTGGGCCTTACTTTTTTCCATCTTGGCCCGCCTTTCTCCCGCGTAATAGAACGTCGTCTTCTGTTCGTTTTCACTGTCCGACTCGCTGTCGTCTTCGTTGTGGGAGGCGGTGTTGAGGGTCTTGTACAGACTCTCTGAGCTGCTGGCGTGGACAGTGTTGTAGGACTGCACGAAACTCGGGCAGGACTTGGAAAGGGGTTCATTGTCGCTCGACTTTCTGCGGATGGAGGTGAAGGACACGGCGTCCTTGAACTCGTCGCTGTCGTCGCTGTCCCGGTGACTGGTGTCCTCCTGTGTAGCAGTAAGGTACCTCTCTTTGGTGTCCTCCAGGATGTAAGTCCGTGTCTCCTCGCTGACGGACGGCCGGGAGATTGCCGCCCGCAAGGGCGTCTCGTGACCCGAACGGAACATCTGGCCGACCGTGTTTTTGGACAGGAGAAAGTCGGGCGGCCCTTTATGGCAGCTGAGATCCGACTCGCTGTCGGAGGACAACTTGAAGCTCCTCTCTTCGTTGCTCCTTCGCAAGCGCGAGGCCAGGCCGATCCAGTCCTCCAGCAAAGAGGGCGTGGGATATCTGTAGCACCGGACAAGGTCTCTTCTGTCGCCCTTGTATTCCTCGTCGGGGCGTAGAGTGATTATTTCAGGCATCGTTCTAAGTTTGAATTTGTCTGGCTGTTTTTTGACTGACTGCGCTTGGAAAGTGCCCGTTTGCGGTCCGCGGATGTCTGACTCCGTGCTCTGTAATGTTTCCGTTGTGTTTGGAGAGCTTTGGCCTTCGATCAAAGTCTTGCTACTTTCTGGTTTGTCCACACTGTTTTGGAGTTGCTCCGAAACTGTGCCCGTTGACGTATTCTCGGCCAAGTCGTTAAGGCACTCTCTCACACGTTGCACGTTAATATGAATGGACTCGGTATCCCGAGAGTGCTCTGTGTCCCCGGTGTCGTTTGCGGCCAGATTTTCCTCTAACGGCGTGTCGCGAGACTCATCTTCCTCCTGAATAGAGTCGTGCCGATCCGAATGGACCTTCTTGCTTTGCAGGAGGCTGGTGCTTTTGGCGTCTCGGGGTAGGAAGCTTTTGGTTTCGTTTTCACTGACGCCCTTATCGGCCGTGTCCGACACCCGTGACGACAAGGACACGCCCGCCCCTTCGAAGCCCTCCGAGTTGCAAAGCTCAGTGGCCACCTGCACGCCTCTGGTGAAGACCCTGTTGGGACTCACGGGCTTGGTCACCTCGATGGACACGTTGCTGGACTCTTCGGACGAGTCGGGCAGCTGCTGGACGGGTTGTTGACGTTGTTGTTGTTGTTGTTGTTGTTGTCGTTGCTGTTGATGTTGTCGTTGTTGCTGTTGTTGCTGCTGCTGCTGCTGCTGCTGCTGCTGTCTCTGCGGCGGTTGCGGCGGTTGCGGCGGTGTCGGTGGTGGCGTCGTCGGCTGCGGCGGTGGCGTCGGTGTTGGGCTTTCGTTGTGGTAGGGCAAGGAGGTTATGCTGTAGATGGATTCCACCAGCGGCACGTTGTGGTCGGTGTCTTGGTTGGCGTCCACCCCGCGCGCGCTGGGCACGTTCTGGTGGTGGGCCGGGTGGTTGCCGTGGAGGGGCGGGTGGTCGTACATCGGGGCGCCCACGCCCCTCCTGCTCATGCGGGCGAACGTCCTTATGTCCTGCTGGCGCGGGGGCCGTCCCGGGTCGGGGTGTCCCTGCCCACCGACCTTGGCGTACCTGGCGGCGCCCGTCCCGAAGCGGCCGTCCTGGACCGTCTCGATGGACATTGCGGTGTCGGGCATGACCTGGGAAGCCTTGCCCAAGTAGATGTCGGCCGCCGGTACGGAGGCCGGCTTGGCGCTGAAGTGGATGGGTGGCTGCATGTGCGCGAGGGGGGACAGGAAAGCGGAATCGGTCGGGAACATCGCCGGGTCCTCGTCGCTGAAGATGGCGAAGTTGGCGATTTTCTTGATCTCGTTGCCGGCGTTGATTGGCGGGATTGTGTGCTGCATGCTTTGGCGTTCGGCGTAGGCGTCCTTTGGCGAGGGCAGCTTGTTGCAGGGCATTTCCCAGGGAAACAAGTCCTCTGCCACGGGAGGGAACCTCTCCTCGAACGTTCTAGTGTTGTCTTCCCTGCGGATTTTGTATCTGTCCTTCCCAGTCCGGGTAACAATGGGCTGGTTGCAATTCACCGAAAGCGTCGCGTGTTCCCACACTTTGCCGTCCCAGTAGCTGCTATCGAGCATGGTGTTCACCAACTCTAAGTTGTCCTGGGCGGAACGTTGTGGAAACACTTGATTTCCTTCGGCCATAAGAGGCGACGAGATATTTTCCAAGTCACCGCGATGTCTTTCGCCGACGTCCGGCCACATTGAACTGGCAACTCTAGCGTGGCCATCCATGTAAGTAGACCATTCGGTTGAGAGATTGCCATCTGATTGGAAGCAGTCTTCTTTCAGAAGTCCGATTTCTGTTTGCGAAAATGGGAATGGGGTCCCGCAATTCGATTCCCTCCTGAACTCGTGCACTCGATGCTTGGGGAAAGAGTCCATTGTTTGGCAGTTGTCAAAACAGGACATAGCTTCCCCTGTATGCTGTTCCGATTCGATTGTGAATAGTATCTGGTTCGATGACAAAGGTGAAAACAACGGATTGAGTTCTTCAGAACAACTTTCGAAATGTCCCCCTCTGTGGGCTTGGGCTTGAGTTTTGTCAAATGTTGACATAAAGGGCTCTTCGTGGTCAGTCATTTTGGAAATTGGTTCTGAAAAGGATCCGCGTTGATGGGAATTGTCCTGATTGTTTTCGGGTAAACAAGGGGTCGATGATGACGATCCTTCCGTCGCGTCTCTGCCTATCACCGTCTTCACGTCGTCAACTATGACATTTCTGCCGTCGCACTGCTGTATTGTTGGGTATTTGGAATTGTAGTTAGAGCTGAGGGTTGTCAAATGACTGTCGCTGCTACGACTGCTCAATGACCTCCTCCTCCTCCCCTCGTTCCACGTTTCCTCATCCTCAAAGCTCACGCTGGGTATTGGCGGCTCTTCGACATTCAACACTCTGCTCGCGGGAACTGTGCGTACAGTCTTCCTCCTTTCATGCTCCTGATCGGAGCCGGGATTCGACTCGTGGTTGGTGAGTGTTAGGGTCACACCTTGCTTTGGCGGGTACTTGGATCTCATGACGTAGGTCATAGCCAGGTTGACCATCCGACCGATCCCCTTCAGCGAGTGCATGTGGGCCAGGATGGTGTATGGAGTGGGCACGCGCTTCGCGGAGAGCGGTTGTGTCGTTGCCTTGTAAGGGGACAGGGAAGATTCGTCCAACGCCATCGCCAGTGTACCTTGAAGAAGAAGAGAAAAGTTGGATTCGTAATAGTCATGTGACATATTAAAACGAAATTGTATATTACTAGCTGGTCTCCCGGCTTTGCCCGGGTTTTTAAAGAAACTTAATATTTTCGAGGGTTCCCTTTTTTTTTTTTAGCTTGATATATATTTAGAATCTAGATGAATGACACAGTAAATAGTAGGTATTATGGAAGGCATAAGATCAAGAGAAAGATCAACATGGCCATATAACATCAAGGAGTGTACGTCATCCCCCAACCCAAACACACACACACACACTCACACACACTCACACACACACTGACAAATTGCACCAGAACTGCCTGTGATAGAGATGCCTGGAGGGTCGTTACAGGTTATTCTCTGAGACAGTGACGGTACAAAAAAGAGGATTGTAAACAAAGCAGTGGTCCCATTCAATTCTTGAGACGAAATGGTGCTGACTATAAATTGATATAAAATGGAAACATTAAAATGCATCATAGTACAATAAAAAAAAACAACTGCGGTCACAAATGCATAGCGTTTTGGTTTGGAGTCACAACCGAAAGGTTGATTGTTCGAATCCCCAAAAAGAGACATTGTGAAATAACCCTTATGAAAGATTACTTACGCCAATTACCTCCATTTTGCGGCGGCTCTCCGCGTCTGACGTTCGTTTTACGTTAAAAAACAAAAGAAAATTTCTCTTCGGAATGAATAAGTAATTAGCTTAAATTTGTTTTTATTATTATCATATATATTTATTCTATTCTTTAAAAATATTTGAAGAAAAAATACCCTATTCCAAATGCTCATGAAGACCACGAAGAGGAAGAGGAGACGACATCGAGGAGAAGGGCCTGATAAAAACTGGGTACTCGGAGTTTACTGTTGCATATCATTACGAGTGTTGCATCTTTGCAATAAAATACTCATCACTTTTATAGTTTATTGGATAGGGGAAATTCCCAAAATTGTAAATGCAAATTTCCAATTAGAATCCATGCCCGATGCCTTACTTATAACATGTCTTATCCGAACTCTTGACCAATCTGAGGAAGTCACCACTCGTGGTGTAATATTACATTAACCACTGTCCATATTACTGCTCAGCAAGTTGCATGATTCACCATATTGTACGATTTTCCCTTAAACTAAACTGTTTTACTCACTCTTCATACCGCCAAAATACAACAGACCGCTTGCCCTACTTCGGCAAATTGCACAAAGCATACAATGTATGTCATATCAGGAATAGGGTGCCCCCTCCCCCCCCCCTCCCCCCCCCCAAAAAAAAAAATCTCCATCTTTAAAAGATAATAACTTTGCCACTTTGAAACTGACTCTCTTATAAATTGTCAATTATAAAACAGCCAATTTTGTACTCACTAGCAAAATTTCAGAAAGATTGATAAGATAGAGCGGTAAGAAAAGGGATTTATTCAAGCATACCATTGTTAAGACAATACCAGACAACACTTGCCCACATGCCATTGCCCTAACAATTCATAAGCATTCCAAGTGTCAGTTTTGTTGAATACAATCTTGAGAATCAAGGCAGGAGGGATCTAGAGTAGAACTAGATCTAAACCTACAATTTATACAGTTATTCGCAGACATAGCTCGAGTCTAAAAAATGACAATATAAATCTAGATCTAAGACTAAATCATAACTCAGACACTTGAATGAGTTTGAATTCAAGACTGATAGCGTTCGGTTTGATGAAAAATCTAGCCAACAAGATTCGTTTAAGGGAGAATGTTTTGTGCAATTTTGTCTAGTATGATATCATTTTCACTCAGTTATAGAGTAACATCGAGGCAGAGCATGAGCCTAACCTCCTCTCCTTTTCTTATGTCATTTGACTTTTTGAATGAAACCTCTGACGTCTAATTTCTATATTTTACAATGCGACCTCTCTCTACTGTAAATCTTTTTAACTTTAAAAGCCTTGAAAACATCATTTATTATAGGGAATCAATGTATTTCTTAATGTCCCAAAGTTCCTTACAAATTAAGCAGAGACAATGATATAGTGAGCTTTCAAAGTCAATGTTTTTGTTTTGTTTTTTATTTGGGATGCCCAATCTTTCCGTGATATCGTGCACAGCGACTTAATGTCTACTGCATATCTCATAGCTTTTGAATCATTGAATCAATCAGATTCATAATTTTATATAATGTAGGAAATTAAATTATTACTTTGTGTTCCGAAGCTCTTTACAAACAATATTTGGCTTTACATGCAAATGATCATTGGTAGTCGATTATTAAGATAATATCTCCACTTTCATCTAATATCGATGCTGTTGAATCTTTACGAAACAGAATAAAGGAGCATTTAATAAGCAAAACGGAAAATTGCCTCAGACTTGATATTGACATGTACATGTATACTATAAAATTTATTAAATTTTTACTGACCCGCAAAAGAAATACAACATGCTAAATTCAATGCCCACTTTTTGCTGAAAACACGAGCGACAGATATTAAATCATACATCAAAGGAAATGTGATTATAGGCTCTTTGTGTGCATAGAAGCCAAAGTACAGAACAAATGTCTGTGCTATTACTGTTTATGACTGGAAATGATTGACTTAAGAGTTGATTTTGATATACATTTATGCATATATATTATAAAACACAGACGCACCATGTTGCGTTTCTTTCGCAGGTCCGTATCTTTCCAAAGCCAACAAAGAAACAACCATGACAAAGGTGTTGTAAAATTGTAAAGTTACTTACACGATTTTGTGTAACCCACAATCGACCAATCAGAATGAAACTGTTCTGGCAAAATCACCTTCATGTCTGGATGATTGTCGGAAAGGCTGTGGCACACTTTGGGGTCTGGGGCCTTCTCCAGTGGGATTTTGGAGGCGTTCGTGTCTGGTGGCGTTGTTTCTGTGTTCTGATCAAACGGTTAGGAATGATTGAAAAGAAAAAAGAAAGAGGCGGGTTATTTCATTACAAAAATGTCCTTTTTTTTCTATTGCCTTTTGTTTCCATTTCAAAGCGAAATGTTCCATTTTACTTGAACTTTGAAATACTCTCGTATGATACTGGCGATACAAATGATTTTAAAACACTAGAATCAAAAGACCTTTTAGAAAATGGGTAGAAATTATTGAAATTTGCACAAAGATAAATCTATCAATGCCAGCGGACAACACTGAGCCAGTTTATTTCATCGCTACCAAAAGTAAAAGCCACAAAAGAAGATAAATCAAAAGACAATGATCTAGAGATGAAGAGATCCGTTTCAGTTACAAATGTCCACCTGTTAAAAATGAGAAGAAATATTAAATATCACAAACAGCAGCAGGGATTGTTTCATTGAATGTGAAAATTCGAAACGGGCAGACTGTTATTTCTTTCGTATGTTGCTGTTTGTTTTGCTTTTTTTTTTTTTTTTTTTTTTTTTTTTTTTTTTTTTTTTTTTTTTTTTTTTTTTTTTTTTTTTTTT
>JBCHJU010285180.1:0-14967 GCA_039654505.1 Plocamopherus imperialis
TCATCATCATCATCATCATCATCATCATCATCATCATCATCATCATCGTCATCATCATCACTATCATCATCATCATCGTCATCATCATCGTCATCGTCATCATCATCGTCATCATCATCACTATCATCATCATCATCATCGTCATCATCATCATCACTATCATCATCATTGTCTGATTTCAGATTTCGTCTCCGGGTGTCTCGGGTCCTGTCTCTCTTTCGTATCGTTATGATCACTTCATCATTATTGTCATCGCTATCATCAATTTCATCATTGCTGTCACCATGGTCATCAACATCATTCTCTTTTGTCCAATAAAAAACACACCCTTTAGACAAACACACACACACACACACACACACACACACACACACAAACGTGGCAACAAAACCTGCAGCCTCCAAGCCTTGTCCTCTTACCGCCCACAGGGTCCCCAAAGGAGGAACGCCATGAGACAACGCCTGGGCGATGAGTGGCAGTGGTTCCTTCAGCGGAACATGATGGCCCCGGGGGTCGGTGGCGGGGCAGGAGGGGGAGGTGGTGGTGGTGGTGGTAGTGGTGGCATGGGGCGCCTGTTTGGCAGGGAGTCCAGCCCTGACCTTTGTCAAGGCCGCAGGGCGTGCTATCACGGCGAACACACCACTGCCTGGGGCCTCCCTGGAGCCTCCATGTGGTGGGGGGCGGACGGCGGTGGGGGCCACGGGAAGACGTCATCGTGGGGCGGCCATGCCGATGGCATGATGGGAAGGCCGCCCATCAGCATGCGACCCCCGTGGTTCACCCAGGGCCCGACCCCGTTTTTCCCCTTCAGGCGGTCGGCCTACACACAGAGTCCCTTCCAGAAGGACACGGGGGGCCGGACTGGGGCGGCTGGATTCAACAGGGGCGAGTCTTTCCCCTTCAGTCGCCAGAACGCTGATGATGATGATGATCGCAACGCTTTCCAGTCGAGCCAAAAGCCAGATCAGGGTGGTGGTGGTGGTGGTGCGTTTTCGGAATCTGCCAACTTGCAAGACAACCGGCAACAATCGGCCAGGAGCATGAATCCGTTCTTCAAAAGATACAAACATCTCTTCCCTGCTCCGGGGCGAGGAGACTCGAGTACCGACAGGATCCAGACCACGGCTGGGGATTCGAGTCCATTTGGATCCGCCATGGGAGTGGGAGACTCGAGGAAGGCCGAAGGTAAAAACAGTCCTCGGGACTCTTTCACCGGCTCACGTCCAGGGGCGTCTGAAGGCAGGCGGCCAACGAATTCAGGGGGGACAAGTAGGAAGGACGGCGCAACACGAGGGGAGAGCACAGAGGAGGGTTCAGTGGGTAAAGATGGAACGGGATCCGGTCTTCCTAACCAGTTCAACCAACAGGTTCCATTCCCTGCCCGGACCCCGATGCCCGTGATAGGCGTGAGTACGTACCCGGTGGTTTT
The DNA here is from genome assembly GCA_039654505.1 of Plocamopherus imperialis. Classification (NCBI taxonomy): domain Eukaryota; kingdom Metazoa; phylum Mollusca; class Gastropoda; order Nudibranchia; family Polyceridae; genus Plocamopherus; species Plocamopherus imperialis. The sequence goes on from JBCHJU010285180.1 coordinate 1,430, forward strand.
GGGTTTGGATCCGTGGATTTTCGGAGGGTATCCCAACTGGCGTTGGAACGGAAGAAAGAAACGCGGTGAAGGTCAAGGTCGAGAGGAGTACGACCTCCTCGAGCAGGATGCAAGTTATCAGTCTATAGAGCAAGCCGGTGACGATGATAAAGTTGAAGCAAGCGGCAGGGAAAAACGCGATGCAGAGGCTGACGACACCAAGGAAGGGGAATCATCGGGACCGGCCGTTTTCGACGAGGACCAAGACGGTAACCGGACGTTCGACCATTTCGGTTCCGGATGGAACACGCCCCCTCCGGGTTGGCACCCGTTCGAACTCGGGTTCCACGTATCGCCTTACGACATGTGGATGCTGTGGACGGTGGAAAGATTCATGTGGGACTCATCCGCGGCCAACGACACGACGGGTAAGGATTTGAACATCACGTCCATTGAGGAGTTCCTGGACCACTTGTCCCACTGGATCCAGAACGATTTGAACGGCTCGAATAACGACACGGACGGACGCGGGGATGATGGGAAGGGGAAAGAGGCTTCTCCGGCCTCGAGATCCAAGCGAGGCACCGTCGTCGAGACGGCGCTAGATTCGGATGGAGAAGCTGGTCTCCCGTCCGACGCCTACGATTCCGAAGCCCGGAGAGAGAAGCTGGAATCGCAAAGGTACAAGAGGAACCCCTACTACAACGCCATGGCCAGCTGGGCACGAAGATACCAGCAAGCCTTGAATTATTACAACGGCGGTTTCGGCACCTCTGGCATGTGGCCGTTCAGCCATTGGCATCCATACCACCAGCGGTACTGGAGGGCGCGGCCACAAAATGGCGACGAGTTTTCTTCAAGTGACTGGAGAGGCGGCAACGGCCGGTTTGCGAGGAGAAAAAGAAGCGCGCGGGGAGGCGGAGAGATCTTCGGTCAAATAAAACGGGCCTTATCTTTCAATAACTGGCTGAAGAACAAGAACGGTCAGAAGTCGTCAAGATTTGGAAGCGGCGGGCAGCACAGGAATTCTCTTTCCTCGTCTCCTTCCTCCACAAACATTTGGCGAGGGGCCAGCAGCCAGTACGGCCGAGAGAACAAATGGAAGGAACAGCTGACGAGCCAGTCTGAGCAATGGGGATCGTCGGCTAAAGAAAAGTTCGACTACTCCGACGAGAGCTGGTCCTCCAGCAAAGACCCACAGGCGGCCTGGGATTCTGGCTCGTCTCGCGGTTACCCAGCAACGGGAAGCGGAAGTCAGTGGAGAGATAATGTTATGGCGGGGAGATTCAACACAGCAGGCCAAAACAGATACAGGCCTTCGTTCAGAAATGGAGAAGGAGAAAAAGGAACGCCGGATAATTTCGCCGCATTTTTCGTTGGTGGCTCTCCTGGGAATGCGTTTGACAGTTTCTTCAGACAAGTCGGAAATTCAGGCAGTCTTCCCGCCGGCTTCAACCCCTCGCATCCATGGGGCTCTGCTGAGAACAGTAACAACAATAGGTGGCGTCATCCCTTTAATCAGGGAAACCCGGCCTTTGATTCTTCGCCAATGTATAAGAACGCCTTTGGCAATGGGTACGGGGGATTCAACAGCAACAACAACAACAGAGTGAGCCCCTGGTATAAAAGATTTGCACGAGAGTTTCTGAAAACGGGTCAGGGACAAGAGGAAGAAACTGAAGGGTCAAGTTTGTCACGTGACAAGAGGAGCTCTTTTGGAAAGAACATTGGATTTAAGGCTGGACAGCCACAGCAGACTAGAGACACGTTTGGTCCAGGCGGTACAAGTCACGCAAAGAGATACGATCGGGACAGCACTGCAGATTACGCGTACAACTTTGGCGTGTGCCAACAGAATGACGATAGCGGGAACCAAATGGGTAGGACCCCATGGCGTGGTTGGAACTTTGTCCGGTCAAGGTCTGTCAGACAACGGTCAGGGACTTTTGGGAGGAGCGATGCTGGGTTGAGCGGAGGAAGGAATGGTGACCAGAACAATGTGCTGAAAAGCAAGAGACGATCGCATTGCCTCAGGAGTCGAGAAAACGCCATCAGATCCCTCAACGACGCTCTGTCTCGACTCCGGCGCTTCGGACAGTGGGCGAAACAAAACTGGGGCATGCCGCTGTGGATGGATAGTCAAGGGAATGGGTGGAGCCCACGATCCATGACGAATTGGTATTGGTGGAACCTGAGATCCAGGATGGATCCATATTGGTGGAGCCAACGAACGATGGTGAATCCGTTTTGGTGGAACCAACGATCCGGGATGAATCCGTTTTGGTGGAATCAACGATCCGGGATGAATCCGTTTTGGTGGAACCAACGATCCATGACGAATCCGTTTTGGTGGAACCAACGATCCGGGATAAATTCGATGCGGTATCCACGCGAGTCCGTGGAGGACAAGGAATCTGACGAGGAACCAACAGACGAATTGAACAGGGCAAAGAGAGAAGCCAGTGGCCTTGACCGTGGGAAAAGGTGGGGAGGCTGGTGGGACGATCGCCAACAGATGATGCGTCCTTACAACGGATGGGGGCAAAGCGGTTGGGGAGGAGGAATGCAGCACGCGCCAATTTACGGAGGAGCCCAGTATCCATGGTTTAATGACGGGCGGTGGAATGCAATGAGATATCCTAGAAAGTCGGAAGGCGGAGATGAAACCGCAGACAGGTCTAAACGGGAGACAGAAGCTTCTGGTCGTGAAAAGAGGTGGAACAACTGGTGGAACAAAAATTATGGGATGTATCCGTATTCGTATTGGCAAAGGCAGTGGAACGGAATGAGATATCCATCCATGTTTTCAAACAACTGGTACCCATGGAGTGGTTACGGAAGGTGGAATTCAATGAGATATCCACGGAATTCAGAGGAAGACACAAATCAGGTAGACAAAAGTTCAAAATTAGACAGGTCGAAGAGAGAAGCTACACCCGAATCAGATACGCCTAAACTTCAGACAGAAGAATCTGGTCGTGAAAAGAGATGGAACAACTGGATGAACCAAAATTATGGGATGGATCCGTATTCGTGGTGGGGAAACCAGTGGAATGGAATGAGGCACCCATCCATGTATTCAAACAGCTGGTATCCATGGTCCAATTATGGAAGGTGGAATTCAATGAGATATCCACGACAATCAGAAGGGGGAGATGAAACAATAGACAGGTCTAAAAGGGAGACAGGAGAAACTAGCCGACAAAAAAGGTGGAGCAGCTGGTGGAACCAAAACTATGGGATGTATCCACAATGGTGGTGGCAAAGGCAGTGGTATCCGCCCATGGATTCAAACAGCTGGTATCCTTGGTCTTATTATGGAGGATGGAATTCAATGAGATATCCACGGAATTCAGATGAAGAAGAAACAGAGCAATTAGACGAGGGCTCAAAATTTGAAATGTCGAAGAGGGACACGGCAGATGAAACATTAGATAGGTCTAACATTAAGACAGAACAGCTTGCCCGTGAAAAGAGGTGGAACAGCTGGTGGAACCAGAATTACAGGATGTACCCGTATTCATTTTGGCAAAACCAGTGGAATGGAATGAGGTATTCACCGATGGATTCAAACAACTGGTATCCATGGTCTTACAATGGAAGGTGGAACTCAATGAGGTATCCAAGAAATTCTAAAGATGGCGAGAAGACCGTTGACAGGCTCAAACGAGACACAGAGGACCCTGATCGAGAAAAAAGATGGAGTAACTGGTGGAACCAAAACTATGGAATGTATCCACAATGGTGGGGGCAAAACCAGTGGTACTCGATGTGGTATCCATCCATGTACTCAAGGAACTGGTATCCAATGGGGTCTAATTATGGAAGGTGGAACTCAATGAGGTATCCACGGACCTCTGAAGAAGATGAAACAGCAGACAGATCTAAAAGGGAGACAGGAGAATCTGATCGAGAAAAGAGGTGGAGTAACTGGTGGAACCAAAACTATGGCATGTATCCACAATGGTGGTGGCAAAGGCAGTGGTATCCACCCATGTATTCAAACAGCTGGTACCCGTACTCTTATAACTGGAGATGGAATTCAATGAGATATCCACGGGATTCACATGAAGACGAAACGGATATAAAGCAAGCCGACGTAGAGAATGATGACGGAAAGGAAACAGTCGAACGATCCAAAAGGGAGGCCACTCTGTTCAAACACAACAAAAGGTGGAACAACTCTTGGAACCGGAACTCGATGATGAATCCATGGTGGCAAAACCAATGGTATTCGATGTGGTATCCATCAATGTACTCAAACAACTGGTATCCAATGTCGTCTAATGGAATGTGGAATTCGATGAGATATCCACGGAAATCAGCAGGCGATGAGACAGAAACAGACAGGTCTAAACGGGAGGCGGAAGACACCGGCCGTGAAAAGCGGTGGAGCAGTTGGTGGAACAACAACTATAGAATGTATCCACAGTGGTGGTGGCAACGCCAAAGGAATGGAATGAGGTATCCATCCATGTATTCAAACAGCTGGTATCCTTGGTCGTCTCATGGAGGGTGGAATTCTATGAGATATCCACGGAATTTTGATGATGAAGAAAGTTCAAAATTAGAAAGGTCTAAGAGAGAAGTCGCAGATGAAACAGATACGTCTAATACGGAGGCAGAGAAACCAAGCCGTGAAAAGAGGTGGAACAATTTGTGGAACCAAAATTATGGGATGGATCCGTATTCTTATTGGCAAAACCAGTGGTATCCATCCATGTATTCAAACAACTGGTATCTATGGTCTTATAATGGAAGATGGAACGCAATGAGATATCCACGGAATTCAGATGACGAAGAAACAGACCAAATAGACGAAAGTTCAAAATTAGAACGACAGAGGAGAGAAGCTAGAGACGAATCAGACACGACAAAACTTCAGACAGAAGAAACTGGCCGTGAAAAGAGGTGGAACAACTGGTGGAACAACAACTACAGGATATATCCATATTCGTATGGGCAAAACCAGTGGAATGGAATGAGGTATTCAACCATGTATTCAAACAACTGGTATCCATGGAGGTGGAATTCAATGAGATATCCAAGACAATCAGAAGGCGGAGATGAAACAGCAGACAGGTCTAAAAGGGAGACAGAGCATTCTGACCGTGAAAAGAGGTGGAGCAGCTGGTGGAACAACAATTACAGGATGTATCCGTACCCGTGGTGGCAAAGCCAGTGGTACTCTATGAGGTATCCATCCATATATTCAAGTAATTGGTATCCGTGGTCTAACAACTGGGGGTGGCGTTCTATGAGATATCCACGGACCTCTGAAGAAGATGAAACAATAGCTGACAGGTCTAAAAGGGAAACTGGAGAACCTGACCGAGAAAAGAGATGGAGTAACTGGTGGAACCAAAACTATGGAATGTATCCACAATGGTGGTGGCAAAACCACTGGTATCCATCAATGTATTCAAACAACTGGTATCCGTGGTCTAATTATGGAAGGTGGAATTCAATGAGATATCCACGGAATTCAGATGAAAACGAAACGGAAGTAGACCAAGCCGATGTAGAGAATGATGACGGAAAGGAAACGGTTGAACGATCCAAACGGGAGGCTACTCTGTCTAAACACAACAAAAGGTGGAACAACTCTTGGACCCGGAACTCGATGATGAATCCACATCCGTGGTGGCAAGGTCAGTGGAACGGGATGGGCTATCCGTCCATGTATCCTTACAACTGGTATACAATGGGGTCTAATTATGGACTGTGGAATTCAATGAGATATCCAAGAAAATCAGAAGGCGAAGAGACAGGAACAGACAGGTCTAAACGGGAGGCAGAAGACAATGCCCGTGAAAGGAGGTGGAGCAGCTGGTGGAACCAAAACTACAAGATGTACCCATATTCATTTTGGCAAAACCAGTGGAATGGAATGTGGTATCCACCCATGTATTCAAACAACTGGTATCCTTGGTCCAATTATGGAAAATGGAATTCTATGAGATATCCTCGGACCTCTGAAGAAGATAAAACAGCAGACAGGTCTAAAAGGGAGACAGGAGAACCTGATCGAGGAAAGAGGTGGAGTAACTGGTGGAACCAGAATTATGGGATGTATCCACAATGGTGGTGGCAAAGGCAGTGGTATCCATCCATGTATTCAAACAACTGGTATCCGTACTCTTATAACTGGAGATGGAATTCAATGAGATATCCACGGGATTCAGATGATAAAGAAAGCTCAAAATTAGAAAGGTCTAAGAGGAAAGTTGCAGATGAAAAAGATACGTCTAATACGGAGACAGAAGAACCAAGCCGCGAAAAGAGGTGGAACCAAAACTATGGAATGTATCCACAGTGGTGGGATCAAAACCAGTGGTATCCATCCATGTATTCAAGGAACTGGTATCCCTGGTCCTATTCTGGAAGATGGAATGCAATGAGATATCCACGGAATTCACATCAGGATGAACCAAACAGTATGGACGACAATTCAAAGTTAGAAAGGTCCAAGAGGGGGGCAACAGATAAAACAGAGCAAGACATGTCTAAACTGAAGACAGATGAACTTGGCCGTGAAAAGAGGTGGAACAGCTGGTGGAACCAAAGTTATAGGATGTACCCGTATTCATATTGGCAAAACCAGTGGAACAGGATGAGTAATCCATCTATGTATTCAAACAGCTGGTACCCGTGGTCTAATTCTGGAAGGTGGAACTCAATGAGATTCCCCAGGAAATCAGATGGCGAGGAATCAGACGATTTAGAGGAAAACTCAAATTCAGTAAGGTCGAAGAGGGACGCTAAAGATGAAAATGTCGACAAGTCTAAACGGGAGGCGGAAGACAATGGCCGTGAAAAGAGGTGGAACAACTGGTGGAACAACAACTACAGGATGGATTCGTATTCGTGGTGGCAAAGCCAAAGGAATGGAATGAGGTATCCACTCATGTATTCAAGTCCGTGGTCTAATTTTGGAAAGTGGAATTCGATGAGATATTCGAGAAATTCTGAAGATGGCGATGAAATAGTTGGCAGGATGAAACGAGACACAGAGGACCCTGATCGAGAAAAAAGATGGAGTAACTGGTGGAACCAGAACTATGGAATGTATCCACAATGGTGGTGGCAAAACCAGTGGTACTCGATGTGGTATCCATCCATGTACTCAAGGAATTGGTATCCGTGGTCTAATTATGGAAGGTGGAACTCAATGAGGTATCCACGGAATTCGGAAGGCGATGAGAGAGAAACAGACAGGTCTAAACGGGAGGCGGAAGAACCTGGCCGTGAAAAGAGGTGGAACAGCTGGTGGAACAACAACTACAGGATGGATCCGTATTCTTGGTGGCAAAACCAAAGGAATGGAATGAGGTATCCACCCATGTATTCAAACAGCTGGTATCCTTGGACGTATTATGGAAGGTGGAATTTTGTGAGATATCCACGGACCTCTGAAGAAGATGGAGAAACAACAGCAGACAGATCTAAAAGGGAGACAGGAGAACCTGACCGAGAAAAAAGATGGAGTAACTGGTGGAACCAAAACTATGGAATGTATCCACAATGGTGGTGGCAAAACCAGTGGTACTCGATGTGGTATCCATCCATGTATTCAAACAACTGGTATCCATGGCCTAATTATGGAAACTGGAATTTAATGAGATATCCACGGAATTTAGATGAAGACGAAAAGGATAAAAACCAGGCCAATGTACAAGATGACGGAAAGGAAACGGTTGAACGATCCAAACGGGAGGCCACTCTGTTCAAACACAACAAAAGGTGGAACAACTCTTGGACCCGGAAGTCGATGATGAATCCACATCCATGGTGGCAAGGTCAGTGGAACGGGATGGGCTATCCGTCCATGTATCCTTACAACTGGTATCCAATGGGGTCTAATTATGGAAGGTGGAATTCAATGAGATATCCAAGAAACTCTAAAGATGGCGATGAGAGGGTTGACAGGCTCAAACGAGACACAGAAGAAACTGATCGAGAAAAAAGATGGAGTAACTGGTGGAACCAGAATTATGGAATGTATCCACAATGGTGGGGGCAAAACCAGTGGTACTCGATGTGGTTTCCACCCATGTATTCAAGGAACTGGTATCCGTGGTCCAATTATGGAAGGTGGAATTCAATGAGATATCCTCGGACCTCTGAAGAAGATAAAAACGGAGACAGATCTAAAAGGGAGACAGGAGAACCTGATCGAGAAAAGAGATGGAGCAGTTGGTGGAATCAAAATTATGGGATGGATCCGTATTCCTATTGGCAAAACCAGTGGTATCCATCCATGTATTCAAACAGCTGGTATCCTTGGACGTATTATGGAAGGTGGAACTCAATGAGATTCCCCAGGAAATCAGATGGCGACGAATCAGACAATTTAGAGGAAAACTCAAATTCAGTAAGGTCGAAGAGGGATGCTAAAGATGAAAATGTCGACAAGTCTAAACTGGAGATGGAAGAAACTGGTCGTGAAAAGAGGTGGTGGAACAACTGGGGGAACCAAAATTATGGGATGGATCCGTGGAGGCAAAGCCAGGGGTATCCATCCATGTATTCAAACAGCTGGTACCCGTGGTCTTATAATGGAAGGTGGAATTCAATGAGGTATCCAAGAAAATCTGAAGGCGATGAGACAGTAGTAGACAGATCTAAAAGGGAGACTGGAGAACCTGATCGAGAAAAAAGGTGGAGTAACTGGTGGAACCAGAATTATGGGATGTATCCACAATGGTGGTGGCAAAGGCAGTGGTACTCGATGAGGTATCCATCCATGTATTCAAACAGCTGGTACCCGTGGTCTTATTATGGAAGGTGGAACGCAATGAGATATCCACGGAATTCAGATGAAGAAGATGAAACAGCTGACAGGTCTAAAAGGGAGACTAGAGAACCTGATCGAGAAAAGAGGTGGATTAAGTGGTGGAACCAGAATTATGGGATGTATCCACAATGGTGGTGGCAAAACCAGTGGTATCCACCCATGTACTCAAGAACCTGGTATCCATACTCTTATAACTGGATGTGGAATTCAATGAGGTTTCCACGGGATTCAGATGAGGATGAACCAGATGAATTAGACGAAAGTTCAAAATTAGACAGGTCGAAAAGGGAAGCTACAGACGAATCAGACACGTCTAAACTAAAGACAGAAGAAACTAGCCGTGAAAAGAGATGGAACGACTGGATGAACCAAAACTATGGGATGGATCCGTCTTCATTTTGGCAAAGGCGGTGGTATCCATCCATGTACTCAAGGAATTGGTATCCGTGGTCTAATTATGGAAGGTGGAATTCAATGAGGTATCCACGGAAATCAGAAGGCGATGAGACAGAAACAGACAGGTCTAAACGGGAGGCGGACGAACCTGGCCGTGAAAAGAGGTGGAGCAGCTGGTGGGACAACAACTACAGGATGGATCCGTATTCTTGGTGGCAAAACCAAAGGAATGGAATGAGGTATCCACCCATGGATTCAAGTAACTGGTATCCGTGGCCCGATTACCGAAGGTGGAACTCGATGAGATATCCACGGACTTCTGAAGATGATGAAACAGCTGACAGGTCTAAAAGGGAGACTGGAGAATTTGATCGAGAAAAGAGGTGGAGTAACTGGTGGAACCAAAATTATGGAATGTATCCACAATGGTGGTGGCAAAACCAGTGGTATCCATCCATGTATTCAAGAAACTGGTATCCGTGGTCTTATTATGGAAGGTGGAATTCAATGAGGTATCCACGAAAGTCAGAAGGCGAGGAGACAGAAATAGGCAGGTCTAAAAGGGAGACAGAAAAACCTGACCGAGAAAAAAGATGGAGTAACTGGTGGAACCAGAATTATGGAATGTATCCACAATGGTGGTGGCAAAACCAGTGGTACTCGATGTGGTATCCATCCATGTATTCAAGAAACTGGTATCCGTGGTCTAATTATGGAAGGTGGAATTCGATGAGATATCCACGAACATCAGAGGAAGATGGGAAAGCAACAGACGGGTCTAAAAGGGAAACTGGCCGTGAAAAGAGATGGGACAGCTGGGTGAACCAAAATTACAGGCCGTACCCGTATCGGCACTGGCAAAACCAGTGGTACGGTACGAGGCATCCATCCATGTATTCATACAGCTGGTATCCATGGAGGTGGAATTCGATGAGATATCCACGGAACTCGGATGAAGACAAAAGTGGCGACTCAGAAGAAGACTCCAATCTGCAAAGACCTAAGAGAGGTGCAGCCGACGCCGACAGGAGTAAACGATGGAGCGATGGGTGGGGCCAAAATGATGCAGTTATGCATCCGGGCTCGTGGTGGCGAGGCCAATGGATGATGACGTATCCCTTTTCCCAAAATTGGCACCCGTGGACATCTCGCGGAAGGTGGAACTTTATGAGATATCCTCGCGCCGTAAAATCGAAAACATCGACACCTAACACGAACACCAGACGCAAGAGAGCCACAGACGTGTTCAGAGAAGCGAAACTTGCGATGGGCGATAATGCTAAAAAAGATGAAGACGACGCCATCAAAGAGAAGTCTACGGGATCCCTGATCACAAAACGTACGCATAATGTGAAAACAAGACCAACGCACAGCCTTCTAAAGTCGTACCTGGCCGAAAAAGGCCGAACCTCGAAATTACAGAGAACAGCACCCAGCGGCCAATCGCGATGGAAATCCAAGATGGCCGACGACATCCGGTACAAGAAGAGGACTTGGAATTCTATGCGAACCGGAAGCAGTCTTATGTACGGAAATCATTTTTCCGGAAACAAGAACAACTGGTTTTCGAGAAATGGCGGCGGCAAATCTCCCGAAAGTGATAGGAATAATTGGTTTATGGGATGGATGACGAGGAACACGAATTCTGGAAAGGGAGACCCCTCTACGATGTGCAACCCCGGTGGGGGATGGAGTTGGTTTTGTTGGACGAATCCGTTTTGGAGGAGGGCCGCCATGTTCAACGCCATGATGAGGATGAACGGACGCAGCGATTGGATGATGCCGGGGAACCCGGATGTGACGAGGCCCAGGTGGCGCCACCCGCCTTGGAGTGGAGGTTACCCGTGGCAGGCCATGTCTATGTACCCCTTCCCTCCTGTCAGTACCAGTCCCTGGGCCTACCATCCTTACGACAATGGCTACTTCAACACCGGCGGCGGCTTTCGGGGCTGGCTTACCGGTGGTTTGGATCCAGGCAGATGGACACGCGCCACTGACGACGACGACAAGATGGCTGACAACCCAAGGAAACCACGCGGCGATGATTGAACTTACAAACGTGCTGTTGAAATTATGTCTTATAAAATGCTTGTAGTTATTAGAAAGAGGCATGGGATTTATTGTAATTATAATGAGACTTGACGGTTATGACATTTTTTTTTTTTTTACAACAGTAATTTTGAAACGCCAGTAGAAATTATATCATGTGCCTACAAGAACACAAAATGCATTCGGTCTACATACAAAGCAATGTGCACGTACTTTGACATGTATAGCATAGACTTTTTTGATTTTATTATGCCATATTGTATTCATTTTGAGAAGAGGTTTGACTGATAGCAAAATTACTCAATCAATCTAATTCGTTTTATAACGGCTAATATTTATTTATGTTGGATCTTTATTATGAACTCTCTTAGCCATGAATATGAAGATAATAATTAAACTCGCAGTGACTCAATACCATGGCAACCCCGTCATTATCATCTACATTATACTTGTAGTTTGCTTTCTACTGTGTGCTATTTGTATATATTTATAGTTATAAGTGTGGTTGTCAAAATCGTCCATACCTCTTACCCATCGATCACTATCATTGGAACCACAGGGACTTTTACGTCAGCATGATCGTTATTTCTATCCATCTTTTACTATTTCATTCAGATTGTGGAATTAACTCCAAACCAATACAAAAATACAGTAAAGATACAGAAGATTTCAAACATAAACTTAAGTGTGCAGCATTAACAACAAAATAGAATTACTTTAGACGTATTGACGAGAGTACTCAGCTAACTGACTTTGTCGACTACTTAGAAGACCAAGACTTGATCGAGATGGACTTACCTTAGGCCCGTGGACAAGAATACTCATTTACACTTGCACACTTTGTCAGCTATGTTGATGACTATGACTATGACTACGACAAGACAACCGAATTAACCTATTAATGGGCTTTGCTAATGATCCATTTTCGTCTTTACATTAATTTCGTTTCTTCTTTTAAATATGCACTTAAAATAATGATAATGTATTACATGTACAAATATTATAATGTTTTGCCATATTATTTCTCATTGCACTATTTAGCCTTCATGGATTTAGCTTACACTAGCCCTACTTATGCCATTACGAAATAAAGACAAGAAGGTTGCATCTATCTTATCTCGTGTTTTCTGTACAAATATGTCTTGGCATCGTCCAACTACCTAGTCCTCACCACACAAGTATCAAAGTCAGTGGCGACTCAATGACGATTTACTTGGGCAAGTATCAAAGTCAGTGGCGACTCAATGACGATTTACTTGGGCAAGTATCAAAGTCAGTGGCGACTCAATGGCGATTTACTTGGGCAAGTATCAAAGTCAGTGGCGACTCAATGACGATTTACTTGGGCACACAAGTATCAAAGTCAGTGGCGACTCAATGACGATTTACTTGAGTTGGCGGGCAAATAAATTAACTCGTTGTGCTCCATGAAGCAATATATCGACTGAGTACGATTTAACTCTTTGTGCTCCATAAAGCAATATATCGACTGAGTACGATTTAACTTTAACTCTATGCCCACAAGTTGCCCATGTATCGGGACAAGTACGTTCAATATATCTGCAAAGTGTTGCCAAAGAGTTACATCTGCCCACGCCGACATACTTGTGTCTAACTTACTTACTTACTCACTTACTTACTTCCTGTGGCATGCGCTTGCTTGTAGCCTACGTGTCCGGCCATTCTTCTCTTCTCTTCCGCGCGTCTGTCTTTCTTCTGCCCGTCTTTATGTATGCAATGTTGTGTTTGTCATTAAATCGCTAGTGGCCATCCTCAGCCCAGTCACGAATGTGATTCACTGTCTACCTTTGGCTCGTTTTCCTTTCATGAATCCATCTACTGCTTACTTTTCTAAATCCCTTTCCATCCTCCGGATATGTCCGAAAGTTTTCATCTGACGTCTTTTTTTTTTAATCTTAATCTGAACGAAAGTTGGTAATTTCAACCACTAATTACACAGTTTTTCTTTTTCTTTTTTTTTTTTTAAATAATATATCATTCACGCTGCTAAAGAATGGCATCACAGAATGAAGTTGTAGACTGACATAAAAACACTAGGGCGTCTCTTGCCCACCCTGCCCATCATTACCAAGTTCCAGACTGGCATAAAAACACTAGGGTGTCCCTTGCCCACCCTGCCCATCATTGCCAAGTTCCAGACTGACTTAAAAACACTAGGGTGTCTCCTACCCACCATTTCCAAGTTCCAGACTGACATACAAACACTAAGGTATCTCTTACCCACCCTGCCCATCATTACCAAGTTCCAGACTGACATAAAAACACTAGGGTGTCTCTTGCCCACCCTGCCCATCAT
>JBCHJU010287395.1:0-14930 GCA_039654505.1 Plocamopherus imperialis
TGTACATAATTCATCCTGATGTTGTGGGCCGCTGATTTTCAAACTTTGATTAAAGCCATGGTGTCCCCGATGAGGAACAAATTGACACTCTGATTTTAAGGGTTAATATCTAGTTTATTTTTGATTGCAGATGTACAATAATTTATCGACGTATAGATAACATGTTTATAAGATGACTGCAATAAACAAAATAATCAACTTGTGAATAGAGCCGTCCAGGGATATTGTTAAAAACACCCTAAAAATGATAACAATAACAGGTGCAGGCAGATTAGGGGATTCCCCGTGACTGGAGCGCTTGACCTCTTTAGCGCGTCGGGTTGCGGGGAGCGGCTGGCCGGCTTCGCTACAAGTAAAACGAACGCTGTTAACAGCCTTGTGAAGAGAGTTATGGCCCCCTTAAAGTCCTGCGTGTTTTTTTTTTTCTTGCACCCAGTATATGCACATATTTAGTAATTTTTGTGTAAAATTCAATTCAGTTGGGCATACTCTGTAACCTGGCAAAGGTGCATCAAATTTGAAAAGGATATAGAGACATTTGTAGTGTTTATCCCTACAGAAATGTAAAACAGAGCCGAACCTGTCCAAATGACCACCTGTCTATAGACCTTTTTTTCTGTCGGCCCCCTTAATTTCTTTCTTATACTTTTCCTCTATGCAAGATGACCACCCGCCCAATACAACCGCGGCCACTTACTTTTATTGATAATATGCACTCAGAAGCTGTCAAAGTCAGCCAGGCAGGAACAATTCCGATTCAGTGACCAGCCATGCTTCATAACTTTGTTATAATCAATACTCCACCGATCCTCTATTGATTTTCGCAATTGCATTCCCAAAGTTAACTAATAAGTACAAATAATTTTGCCATGCTCATATAGCTCTTTTCAGCCCAGCCCCCATTCAGTTGTTAATAGGCTGTAGGACAATAGTGCCAATGGTTACAACAGGATTGGGTCTCAATGTGTTCATCACTCCATGCTTGAACAACACACAATGACCTCCCATGTATGGTTTTGGTTTTATGTTATGAGGTGAATATTTTATAACATGTAATTCTGGGTCTGTGGACTCATGGAGAAAAAGTTTTATCTTTACATTTACACTACATACTCTATATATGTACATGTATCAAGTGCAATTCTTTCATCATGATTTTTATTACATTCAATGATAATTTTATTATGGGTTTCTTGATAGCCAATGAATAGTAAGCTGTAAGCCCATATTCATACTGTATATATTTAATTTATTTAAACTTCTTCAAGATTTACATTGATACCTTGTCAAAACATGGTCATGTTAGTATATCATGATAAACTCAAATCTCTAACTCGTCAAATTCCGGAACGGAAGCAAACCAAACGAAGAATCACACTTTCCCTTCGCTCGAGATGCAGGCACATGTTTTTGCTCTGACTGTTTATTTAAAAAATCAAGTTAGATTAGTGTTATATTTGTGTTTTGCGTTTTCATTTGTGTGGGAAACTAAGTAGACTAAAAATTGTCTTCTATCATCATACACCACCGGTTGGCTGCTTCTCTTGCAGTTTTATCACTCGACAAGCTCAGAGATTGAACAAATCTTTTCTCCCTTCCCTGTTCAAATCTCTATCAAGTTTTTATCATTGAGTCCCCAATTTTAAAACCTGTAGACTTCATTGAAGCTATGTTATGGAGTCCGAAAAGGCTCCAAAGGAGTTGACTCGTGACTGATCACCAAAATATTGACGAACGTATGGCGGAATCCCCAAAAGGGAAATTGGGTGGGAGACAAAAATCTAAAACTAAAAATCAAAATAGTGACTCCACCAACAGGGATCTATACGCCCCACTTTCGTCTTCCCTTCCCTGTTCAGAGCTGGGACAACAGTGGAAAATACAGAACAAGGAAACTGGCAACGTGGATCCGATTCTCAATTCGTATCCCTTATTCTCAAACTGCAAACTGCACAGTTTGAGAATATAAAATGGCTAGTCATAAACCATCCCCAACTGATTGCAACCATTCTGCCCACTGACATTCCCTCAACATCTCGAGAAGACGTTGAGCATGGGGAAAGTGATATGATGATGGACCCTGTAGATAAGCTTAGCACTCTAGCACCAATCCCATAGGTTGAGGAGACTAATGGGCTAGCAAACTTATTGTCGATTTTTCAACTGAGTTAGACAAAAGGTGACAAGATTATGAGGAGCTGGCCAAAATAATTGATGCCTTGGCATGCGCATCGGTTTCGTTTGACAAACTGATAGAGATTTTGGAGACATACCTGTCCCCGAAGAATACTCCTATCATACAGGTACCTAGGGTAAACCCACAGGTATGTAGTGTTTTACTGGGACATTGTAGGGTGAAAAACCTCAATGTACAAAGGTTCCAGTGTATGGAGACGAAAGCGATGATTAATGCTGTCAAGTGCATGGACCACTTGCTGACGAGCAAAAGCAAAAAAATGGAAAGATGGATCCTCACATCATAAAAGAGTATTTATTGGATCAGATTAGGATTACTACAGCAATTTGCACTGAATTGAACCAAATAAGGAAAGACATAATAAGACATTTCCTGAATTAACAATTCCGACAACTATATAAACCACAAGAAAATCTTAAGTCAACGGAGTTGTTGTTTGGTGACAATTTAAATGATGAGTTTAAATCTATTGGGGAAACTATGAGATTTAAACAAAGGGTGGCTAGACCTGCAAAAACTCATTTTCATGCCTACAGAGATGCAAAAAACGGTCAGGGACTCCGCCTACATCGCCCAAAATGGCAGCCCTTCCAATTCCAAAAATGATGGAAATTGATGAAATTTCAAAAATTTCAAACTGCCAAATCCTCACACAACCACCATTAGGACCTAGATTGGAACCAGTCTCACCAAAAATGCAAGTAAGTGAGCTAGGGCACCATCCATCCATCAATTGGCATGTCCCTTCTGGGATGTTGCCTTCATGACAGCCATCCTGTATGCTTCTCTGTTCAGTGCCATCACTCCTGACTATGCAGGTTTTCTTCAGTGTCGTCATTCCATCTTCTTGGTCTCCCCCTTCCTCTTGGGCTTGGCATTTTCTCCTTCCATTATTGTTCTATAGACTTTAGTGTCTTTTCAGGTGGCCGAAAAAGGCCCACTTTCTTTTCTTTATTGTTGTTATGAGCCATTTCTTTTCTTTTTTGAGTTCTTTCAGGACTGATTCATTTGTTCTTTTCTGGACCTTTGGGAATTTTTGTATTTTTTGTAGCTTTTATGTTCCGAATTTTTCGTGTTTTTTCCGCCTCCTTGTCCTGTGGTAGGCAGGATGAATGAGTGCCTAGTCCCATCTGAGACGGACGATAAACTAGGAGGTCCCATGTGCCTTTGCGCATGTACAAGAAGCCTCGATGATTAAAATCGAAAAGAGCAGGTCATATTGGCCGTCACCATGGTAAAATTTGATCCTACCAAAATAGATATTTCAGTATCATGCATCCCTTCAACCTATTGTACCTCAGACAATCGACTAGTTCATTATTCTGAATTCAAGTAGAAGAGGAAAAGATCAGAGGGGAAGGGAGTGTGGCTGGGCACCCAAACTCCCGTAAGCCCAGGCATAGCAACACGATCGTCAACTCTGACGCAAAAAGCCTCTATGTTCAAAACTGGATAACATTGTTTCGCCAATAGTGCTAATGGACCATGTTTAACATTCATTCTTGTTTGTTCCCTGCCAGAGGGCTTTCATTATCCCCAGCCGATTGAGAGCTTTTGAGCATCTTCTTATTTTTCTGCGGATGTCTCCATTTTTTTAAAGCATTTATCCTAGATACATGTAGCTGAATTTGTTCACATCCTCTATTTTGACAAATTATTTTCTCATTGCCAGTCTGGATCACCGGGTTGCTACATTTACACTTGTCTTGTCAGTCTTCACAGTCTTTGTTTTCTTGTCTTTAAGGTGGAGGTTTTGACTTTCACTATGTTCTTTAATTGTTTCTATAAGAGGAGCACAGTGTCATCAGCATCAGCATAGTGAACTTCAGGGATGTTATGATCACCTATACTTAGGCTGTCAAAAAATTAAAAAGCTCTATCATAATATAGCTTCCACATTATATTCTCAGAATATATATTGAAAAAATGTGTTGATAATATGCAACCCTGTTGGACTCCTGTTGGACTCCTTGCTCTGCTTTTAACCAATCCCATCTTTCTCCCTCTGGTCTGACTGCTGCTTCTTGTTTGCTGTGCAGGCTATCTATGAGTTTGGTGATTTGATGTGAGAGGCCCATATCGATCATGATTCTTCACATTTTGTCATGTACTACACAGTCAAAGGCCTTTGTGTAATCAATGAAACAGGTGAATAAATCAACATTATATTCTCAACATTTTTCAATGCTATTTTGTACATTGAGGATGTGATCCCTTATACTTCTCTCCTTCCAAAATCCAGCACGTGTTTGGTATTCTTCTTCCATCTTTTTATGTATTGTGTTCAGAATTATTTTAAGAAGGATTTTGCCTGCATGACTTATTAACACAATGGTTCTATAGTTGGTACAGTCTCTGACGTCTCCTTTCTTTGTTTTGGGAATGCATATTGATTGTTGCCAGGTTTTTGGCCATTTTCCTTCTTTCCATATTTTTGTGCATAGTGCTTGGTAAGAGATTGCACCCTGCTCCCCACTTTCTTTAATCACTTTAGCTGGAAGATCATTATATTCAGGGCCTTACCCTCTTTATAGTGAATGGATTGCAAAGGGAACCTCCTCTGGAAGTGGTTCAGGCTCCTTTTGATTTGTTGTTATTTCTTCTATGTTTGTCCCACTCTCTGGATCCTTCTTTGTATGCTGCATACATTTCTTTACATTATTCCTTCCACCTGTCGAGAATATCTTCGTTTTCTGTGAGTGTGTTGCCTCCTTTGTCATAGATTGCACTTGTTTTTGGTTTGAAACCTTTTGTTATCAACTTTATTTCTTTGTAGGCTAGTTGATCTTTTCTCATGGCAAAAGTTTTTTCAATATTTTGACATTTTTCTATGATTAATGCTGTCTTGCCTTATCCTCCTGTGGATTTCCTTTGACTTTGCTGTATATGCTTCACTTTGTTGGTTTAGCCCATTAGCTTTTAACTTTCTTTTCTCCTATGGATTTTAATGTGTCGTCTGTTAACCAAATCGGCTTTCTTAATGTCTTGTTTTGGATCACTTGTTTAGCAGTCTCAATAAATATTTCTTCCATTTCTGTGTTAAGTTCTTCTGCTGACATCTCTTCCTGAATCGAAATGAGGATTTGGAATTTATTCTGCACCTCCACTCTATATTCAGGTGGAATATTCTTTAGATCGAACCTGTGTGATTTGTCTTGTTTAGGTAGTCTTTTTAGCTTGAGTTTTGAGGATGCCACAAGTAGCAGGTGATCAGTGTTGCAGTCTGCACCAGGTAGGATTTTGGCTGTCAGAATACTTGTCTTCCATCTTTTTTGTATAAAAATATAATCAATTTGATTTCTTGTTGTTCCGTCTGGCCCCGTCCATGTGAAGAGCCTTCTCTTGTGCTGTTCAAATAAGTTGTTCGCAGTTACCAAGTTATTTTCAATGCAAAAGTCCACTGTTCTACTGTCCCTTGCCTCATTTCTTTGTTGTAAACAGAATTTGCCTTTGATTATAGCCCTTTCTTCAAATGTACTTTCTTGACCTGATTTCGCACCACCTGCAATTGGTAATTTTTTAGCTGGAAAAAGGCCAAAGCCTTGAGAATGGGTTACAATAACTAAAGACCCTTGGATTTTACAATACACATTAAGTCAACCTTTTCTTTATATGATCTGATATCCTGTGTAAGACAACCTCTTTTGCTTGGATCCTCGGTGATCGCAGGGCTGCCAACAGTCCTGTTTAAAACGGGACTGTCCCGTTTTTTTTTCTTTTGGAAATTAAAGAAAAAATAGAATTGTACCTTCCATAAGTCTGAGTCGACACGCATTGGGCTGTCTAACTAATTCATGCCCCCAACTTTCACTCGCTCAAAACCTGATCGAAGCACCGAAGCACTACACAGCACAACAATTACCGCGGCAGCCACTCACCCCATATAACTGAATAGGCATCATAATAGTGTATAATAATTCTAGCCTAGCATCTGCTTTTGTTTTCTAGCTTAGCCTAGCAAGTCTCAAAGAGAAGCCTAGCCAGGTCCAGGATTTGGCACCAAGCCAAGCCTGTATTGTACATGACACCTGTCTCCTAATTATTGATTGATGGTGAGCATGAGAGACGGATGGTGGGGGGAGAGAGTGCAAGGTCAGTCCTCGTACCAAAGCACAGCTACTGCTGCATCATCATTGTTATCATGCTAGCTAATAGCTGCAGACCTAGTGTGCTTTAAATAAACATAAGCAACTGATCGTGCTCAAAGCAAACATAGCAGTTCATCGGTGTTTTTTAATTTTGCACAGTTAATGGAGACCTAATTGTTGATTTGAGGCTGAAAAGGGATCCACTACAACCACTGTTTATAAAAGATGAAAAAGTAGAGCAAATAGACCTTACAAATATTTTAGGTTGACAATTGAAAAAAAAAAAGATTAATTGGGAAGATCATTCAAAAAGTGTTTTCAAAAAAAAGAATTCAAGACTGTATTTTTTATGAAAGTTAAAACATTTCAGTGTTGACAACACACTGCTGGAGCTGTTTTACAAATCTATTATAGAAGGTGCCCTCTAGGATATGCTAGAATACACAAAAAGAAAAAATAAATATTGTTATTTAAAAAAAGACTGGGAAAATTTGTTAGGTTTCCCTTCCTAATTTTGACTGCCTCTATGCAGTTAACTGTCCAAGAAAAAATTTGTCTTTGTCCATTAGAAAAGATATGTCCCATCCCCTTTGTAACAGAATTGAGTTCTTAATAAGATCTAATCACCCAATTCCCATTAGATGCAGATGTGAGAGGTATAGAAATTCTTTTCTTCCCACGTCCATCAAACTGTTTTAATTGTTATATCATATCATAGATTTTAATATCAAAGGTCCTTTGACCTTTGCTGGACACTTTTAGATACATGTTCAAAAAATCATTTTTGCATATTCAAACATAAAATAATACAAATCCAATTAGATAAAGGTATTCATAAAATAAAAACAATAATTATGTCTTAAAGAGGTAGAGGTATCTGGATATAAATCTAATATATCTGTCACTGTTTGTCTATATTTCTATTTGTGAATATCAGGAGAATGTAAATGTATTGTAATCAACATTATCTATACCACGAATGATCTTTTGGAATTGAATGAGATGGTAATTTTTCAGCATAATGAGAAACATTTCAATCTTATTATTATTAATGATTTATGATACATGTATTTCTTGTTGATATTTATTGTTCGTATTGTTGTATTGAACTTGTGATTGTAGTGTTTCCGTCTACGGAATGTCTTAAATTGATGTGTTGTTGATATAACAGACAAAGCAATCCGCCTTTTAAGGAGAATAAACTTTGCATTGAATTGAATTGACTTCACATGTCCCTGTTTCAAGGGACCTAACCAAAGATATTTTGTGGGTCTTTTTATTTAGTTAAATAATATAAGGTCCGCCCGCCACGTCACTTATTATGGGAGGTGTCCTGTTTACAATTTTCAAAGGTTGGCAGCCCTGTGGTCGTCTTGGGCAGGTTTGACTGTAATTGTCTGTGCAAATAATTGGTTCACGTCAAAGTCCATAGTAAAGAAAGTAGAATTTAAAGAATATTATTTTTCTTGGGTTTTTTCAATGTCTGTCTCTTGTTTGTTTTCTCTTTTTTACGTTTCAGTTTCTCTGTAAGTGTGTTTGTTTGTTTTTTCCCCACACAATCTCATCCTCCTTTTCCACACACTCTGTATCATTTCCCAGTACAAATTTTAGATTTTCTACAGCATGTGTTAAATTTTGATGATCAAAAAGTAACGGAATGCATGCGTTTTGATGATCAAAGAGTAATGGAATGCATGTGTGTACTTTTTTACAACTCAGGTGGTGGAAGATGAGAGTTCTATACCTAAGGAAGATGCCAGGACCCTGTTGGCGAGATTCAACGAACAGATTCAGCCTATTTACGATTTACTTCGAGTTTGCGAAAATGTACGCCTTGCCCCCGAGGTGCTTGAGCCCGAACCTGTTGAACTTAAGAAGCTTTTGAAGTTAGTATTGTTGCTTTCATAAAACTCTTTCCTTACACAGTATAATATAATTTATTTATTGTAGTTACCGTAATTGCTTCTCTTGCATTGATATTTTCAAATAAAAAGCAAACTGCTTCATCTTTTGAATGTCGTTAATTCATGTTTATGTTTGATGGAAGTCAGGAGCATTAAGAGTAAGAGTTAAGTTTTGATAAAGAAGTGCAGCATTACTAGGTACAGGTCAGTGATTCTTTTGTTTGCAAGACAAGTATTATTTAAATGATTACATTTTTTTTTTTACACTATTTCAGCCGCAGCTCATCGTCTAGGAATCCACAAGATGGTGACAGAACCACCTGGAGTGGTGATGCAACCCGTGGTGTCGGTTTTGGTTATAATGAAAACCGTGTGACCATCACGATGGGCGATGACAAAGCTGGCAAAGTGGAGAAGAGAGATCAGCCCGTCTGGATGACTCAGAGCACAGTCGATGGGTCATCTGTGGTGGAGAACACAGCGCTTGAGGTAGCTTACTTAAATGCAGTGTTTATGATGTCTTTGTCCTGGCTTGTATATGTTGGCATACAGGCTTATATACAGTGGTACACAGGCTGATGCACAACAAAGAAGAATTAGAATTAGAAGCATCTCATTCAAGAAGCTCCCTTTTTTGAAGGAATTACTTGGCGTGGTCAGTAAGAATCAAGAACACTATGCTTGTCTCGTTAAGGAGGTTCAGCTCCAAACATCCAGGGTTCAATCGTTAGTGGAACCATAGTTTTTTCCTTCTAATTTTTCATTATTTAATTCTTCCCTAATTATTTGTAATTATTCTCAGGGTGTACTTGAAATTGATCTGTTGTATTAGATGTCCCTGGCCTCAAACTTGCATCAAGATTGATACACTGTGATAAACAAGCTGATCTACAAAAATGAACAGTTACAAAGGATTTAAGGATTTAAGATAATTTTAAAACTAAGGGGACAAAATAATGATGGTTGGCAGATTAAGCCCCTGACATCCCAATTCGCAAAATCAGGACTTCAGAAGTTTGATCTGTCTGCTAACAATACGAGGTATCTGAATTCTAAAATGTAAAAGAAACTTTGGTTTTAAGATGTCTTGGCAACATGGTAGAAATTAAAGTAAAAAGGGTATTTTCAACTTCCAGCAGGCTGACAGGTTAGTCTCTCATTTTATAACATTACATATTATATGTATGTAGAGATTAGAATTATAAACATATTATCTGTGAAGGGAAATCACAGACAGAGCTGAGACGGCTAAGTCTGTAGACAAGCCCATATTACAGCATTAGAGAAAGAGAATCTGACTATGGTCATCCCTTTCGTTCCAGTCCAAGCTGCCAGAACCAGAAAAATTCGGCCGAGGGGCATCTATTGGGGATGACATTTTACAGACTCTCTTAGTCCATGAACCCACCGGTGCTGGTCCTTCCAAAATTCCTGCTGTTGTGGACTCGGACCAAGAGGCAGGAAATGACGAAGACAATGGTAAGGGGGTGAAAAGTAAAATAATAGAATTGCATCCCTTGCAAATGCATTATCTTACTCTAATGGAAGTCATAATCGACTCATGTAATGCCCTTTTACTCAGTTACTGGACTGAGAAAAACTCTGAAATTTTACAGCAGTATTTTATTAATTTAGAACTGAATACTTGACCTATTTGTAAATTTTGATATCTACAAAATATTTTTGATAAATCCGTAGCTTTCAAGCTGTTAATAAGAAATAAGGAATTTTGACGACACAGTATTAAAAAAAGTGAAGCGAAAACTTGATCTTGTGGTAATTGTACAGATTCAGTATACAGTGTAGGTATGGAGATCTTAGATCTAGAAAAAAGTATCTAGATACCGTAATCTATATACACGCATTATCTGCAATGGCTGGAAATATCTCCATAAAATTATAAAACATTAAAATTTATTCTCTCCTGTCTATATAGCGCTTTGAGCGCATTAAGTCGATATTGCGCTATATTAAAGCTCACCTTTTTTTTTTATATCTAATCTAAATCTACATTTAGAATATAAAAATATCTCTATATATCGAGGTCTAGACCTCTTTCTATTATTCATTTAAAATGTTCTATGCTACATGTTACCGTAAATCTAAAGTGTTCTTTTTTTTTTTTCCTTTCTTCTTAGGGGTAATTTCTAGTATGAATAATTGCTCTCCTGACCAAGGCCAGAATTTTGATGATGAAGCATTTTTATACTGCATGCACAATATAGAATGATTAAATACAGTAGAAACCAGTTACTTTGAAATCAGGGGCTATCTTATTTATATTTAGTCATCTGCTAGCTTTGATAAACTTCCAATCACCCTAAGCTTGATAAATTACGAAGCCATTAGACAAATATTACTTCTGTAACTTGGTGAAACAGAGATCCTAAACCACTTAAAGAATGTTGAAAAGAAAATTAAAAGAGACTGCATTTTATTTCTTGTATGCATCATTGTATTCAAAATGACCGAAATCAGTTAATTTACCAAACATGACTCTCTTCATGTCATATCAGTCCAACGTTGATGAGTTTTAATGTTTTATCCTGGAGTAGAGTACAAGTTCAATTGATGTTCATTCATAAATTACATGTATTTCAGATGTTGAAGAAATGGGTAGCGACGATGAAGAGGACGATGGGGGACCCATGGTTTCTATCGGATCGACTAGAGTGCCATACAACAGTATAACATCAGAGATGGTGGCGGCTATGACTCCATTAGAGAAAAGTGAATATATTCGTATAGGTCAACAGTTGTATGAAATTATGTATGATTAAAGTCTTTGCATATTTACAAAGAATATTTGTATTTTTTGTTTATCCTGTAATGAAAGAATTCTGATGTGACTTTGAGACTTTGCTTTCTCTCCTTCCCTCCCTCTACCTCAGGGGAAATTAATAAAAATAAGTCGCTCTCCTATTTATATCCTCTTATTTATTTCCTCTTCATTATACCACTCATGTTTAGCCACACAGGACTCCTCTTCACACACATGGGCGATAGAGCTGACCATCACCCACCGCCAGCTGGGCTTATTTTCACACGCCTTTGGCATCTAGGGGCGACTGAACCCACACATGAAATGCAGACAACAAAACATGTATCTGTTTTTAGAGCAAATCTTTAATTGCTGGTGGTATGTGTGAAGTTATCAGTCAGTACAGTACAAGCAGGATACACACAAGCAAAATGGCATTCCATTCAATATCTTGACATACACATAAGTTATCGGTCGTCACATACAGTATAAGGAATGCAAGCATTGCATCTCTAATAATATTCATAATAATTATGATAATGATAAAAAGGTTGATAAAAAAAAAAGAAGTTTCCCTATACAAATGTTAAGAGAAACCAATAATTTCATTGGTATCGATAATGATGAGAACAGTACATATATATATGGTATATGTAATATTACATATGAGACACACATTGCTTGAAGTTGAAGTTGGGTAACAAAACTTGAGTTTTATCATAAATTAAGCATTACGGTTAAAAGCAGAGCAAAGGCAAGATAGATCAGCTGTGACCTGCAAGTACTTGTACATGTCCATTATTTTTATTTAGTGAAAATTGTGAGAGAAAAAGCAACAGAATAAGTCCAAAATGTGCTACAGCATTTATACTTTACGACGATGATGAGGAGAAGCTTGTGCGCAATACACATATTATGTCCACAGATAAAACAGTGTAAGGGTTTAACCAATCACAAGAGAGAAAAATGGCCAAATATAAAAAAATGTCACTAAACACAGACAACTTATTTAGATTGTGAATCAACATACTTACATAATATATCTAACCGACATTATTATTATTATTATTATTATTATTATTATTATTATTATTATTATTATTATTATTATCACAATAATTATTATGATTACAGTAGCCTCTGCCTAAGAGCATCCTCTCAGGAAATTGAGGGACCAAGTTCTTGGGTGGATATCTCTGAGGAGTTGGAGAGTGGGGCCAATCTTGACGACTGAGTGCTGCAATTAGTTAAGGAGATACTCTTACAGAATGTCGGACAATCCATATCACCAAGACATAGAGATCACCTGCTGATGCAAAACCCAACCAGATGGCTGAAGCAAAGGCACATTAAAAATAATAAAAGATCATGACTATCGGGCGTTATTTTCAGCTGCATGTTAAAGTCTATCACCTCATGGCATACCAGTCAATAATACACAATGCAAGCATTCAATTACCTGACATCTAGTCAGCTCGCTAGGCCACAGTTCTAACAAAATAACATGTTGCAAATGCAAGCCAGGTTTGGCTTGAACTTGAAGGCCACGACTGGTGTATCAGTCAATTGCATATTTAAGTTGTGTAGATCTACAAAGAATACTTAGCCAAGGTGTCATTATGCTACATAGTCGTAAAATTGCTCACTAAGACGAACATTTCAAAATGAGTTCAGTGCAAGTGTGTTGAATAAGTCAACCATCCAAACTGTGCCCCTTGTCTCAAATCTCCTGCGAATGTGCCTTGCGATAAGTCGATGTTTTTATACTGAGGAAATTTTGATAGCTGTGAAAGTCTGACAAGCTCTTAGGTGGAGACTACTGTGATATAATTATTATTATTTGTTCATAATAATCTTATAATAAAATTAAATCCTTTCCCCATCTCTTGGAATTGGACAGACATAGTAGGTTACAACCTTATTTTATGTGTATTTGAATATTGCACTTTTTTTTTCTCCAATTTTTTATTTCCTTTAAACAAAACAAAAAAATAAAATGAGAAACAATGGACTTAAAACATTTTTTCAAGCCTCATGCTCATAATAAACTACAAGTCCAAACTTTACGACTTTGGACTTTGCATACCATGACAATACAGTAAGGTGATGAAAATCTTTTTAACAAAATTATATGATCTACACACGCAGAATGCACATCATAAAAGACAGACATAAACATTGGTTATTTCTTTCATCGTAAATATTTACATCACCCTTGCTGCAGATTTGTGAATTTCTGGGATTCATATTGAATATGTACAGGAAATGGCAACACATTTGTGAAAAAAAGTTACAGCAAATCCAATGTTTATATTTTTCCAAGATCATGATACTTTTGAAATTAATGAACTGTGAACGGAAAAACAGTAAATTGAAATTTACAAGGGTTTTTTTTTTTCTTCTCTTGACAAGAACTAAGATAAAAACAAATAGTTCAATTTTTGAACAATACATAGATGTGTGCAAGTCTGCTTATAAAATTAAGCTAGCTGAATTAATTTTTATGTTCATACATTGAATACATGTGTATGTCTTTGGCCATTCTACAAGAAGTACAAAAACATTTCATGCAATATCTAACATAATTCATGAAAAATTGAATATATATATATTTAAAAAAAAAAGAAAAAGAAAAACACATACATACAATAAATGGCTGAGTTACAATATAATATATAATAAATGTATATCATGTGTTAGACATGTGCTAGAGATGAAAGACATGGGGTGCACTTGAGTGCAAGATTGTGTAGTTACTTATTGCATTGACTTCCCTCTGTCTCTGTATAGCTTTCTCTGCTCAGATCCTTGTACAAAGTTAAGATCATGATTAAAAAAAAACAAAAAGGAAAGAACCCCCTCACCCCCTCCCCCCACACACCCACAGAACAAAACACACACCCACAGGCCCAACCACAACTGCAAAAACCCAAACCAAAATGCTCCCCCCAACCCACTCCTCTTAAAAACAAACAAACAAACAACAAAACCCAACAAGCACAGCCCTTTTATTTTTATCTATGGATATTTTATAACAGCGGGTACTCTTTGTATGAGCGCAATTGAAAAAAAAAAAAAGAAGCAAAGGCAGGTTATTGGTGTGGATGCCTAAATTAATTGATAAAAGTACAGAATTTATTGCATGGCACATATGCTGTGTCATCTCCATTCCTCACTCACTCTTTTCAGTGTTATATAATATTAATACATTGATGTGGCAGGGTTTAAAAGTAATATAAAAGCAAACAAGGGACAAAAGTTGTTTAGGAATACATATATATAGTTTTTTATGGCTGAAAAGTAGCAGTGATACTGTTAATACTTTATTCAAGTAGGTGGATTTTGATGCAATCAAAATAAATGAAAAAAAAACCCAACAACACTCATTTATTGATCATATTGCATTATTATTATTATTATTATATTTTTTTTTTAGGTATTGATTCTAAACAGCAGAATTTTTTTTTGTTCTTCATAGGAATACACACAGTACACAGCAATGCTTAAATATTGACTACTCTACCTGCAGTTACAGGAGGGGATTACACATAGAGCAGTCACTTGCAGAAGATATAATATACAGTCGAGCACACTTGATTTCAACACGTTTAAAAAGGTCCGTTTTTTAAAAAACTATTTTATCTAATGTGTCTCGGCACGGTCCATTTCAACAGTTATGAGGCCTGATTCAGTTAATTTCAACTCCAACTGACATGATTTTATGACCAAAACCACTTCAGCAGTTAGCCATGATGCACACTTCTCCTTGCCCAGTGGTTTATCTAATACTACTAATAGGCAGACAATGCCAGCCTCGAGAACACACTCATAATACACGCAAATGCAGTCACACCAACCATCGGAGGCAGCCTCCACCCAGCAATCCCCACCGTTCACCTGTGACTAACTAAAGAATGCTTACTAGGCCTAGATAGACCTATGGTCCCTGTGGTCAAAATCAGTCCTTCTTTTCATGAACA